>PVJH01027039.1:0-29250 GCA_004026705.1 Nesogale talazaci | reverse complement strand
AAGAAAGTGAAATTCTCTAGTACATCAAACAGTCAATGCTCTCAGCTGGAGATTTAAATCTATCGCAAGGGGCCTCAGAAGAAAAGTACGACAATCTACTTCCCAGAAAGTAACCACCAATAGTCTCAGGAAGGACGATGGGTCTACTCCAGAAAATGTGGGGGTGGCATGGTTGGAGTCACCACCTTGACAACTGGATTCTTGTGATGGTTTCCTTCATGAGGCAGAAATTCTAGGTAGATTTTTGGAAATATTTCTTCCATAGGAAAACCCTTACCTATCATCTTAAAAATATTTTATCATTCAGATTCTATTTGGGAAAAAACCAACAGCGACACTGCAGAAAATAAATAGGAAACAAATGTGTAGGAGAAAGGGATTCTTGTTCTAATGCAAGCTCTAGTAATGGCCACAAGATTTAATCACTTTGCCATTAGCACAAAAAAATTCTCTAAGTTGTTTTTGAGAAGAAATTCCCAAATTCCACTTTTTTCTAAAAAGGAATATATGAGATGTTTATTCTGCCCTTTAAGCGTTAAAGTTTATTCTGCCCTGTTACTTTAAGCAAAATTTAAAAAAAATTTCTTTCAACTCTATTATCAAATAAGTGATGGTCATATTGAACATCCCAAGTCTTTCCAATATGTAAAGTCTGTTTCTAACTCTAATGGCTACACACACAAAAAATATTCATCCATCCATCCATCCATCCATGTATCCATCCATTTAATTCCTCTAGGAATTATACATTGAACTTACTACTAAAGTCATGACAGATCTTAGACATGTGCATGGTCACAGGAGAGCGACCAAAAATAGGTGTCCAGGTGCTGTTGGACCTACAAACCAAAACCAGACTCAATGCCAGCAAGATGATGCCAGTTCATAGCGACTGTCCCTTGAGTTCCTGACAAAGTTACTCTTTGTGCAATTAGAAAGCCATATGTTCTCCTGCAGAGTAACACGTGGTTTTGAACTGCAGACCTTGCAGTTATCAGTCCAATGCATGACTAAAAGACACATAGTAAATGCTTATTACTTCATGAAGTGATTATCTATTGCACCTTTCTACCTTCAGTAGGAAGATTACCTAGTTCAATAGACTTCAAAAGTTCATAAGGTGGACACTGTATATTAAAATCTCTGATGAAATTTGCAACTTTCCTCTAGTTCTTAAAAGCTTCCTCCTCACTATTATGATTCCAATTCTACCTTACAAATCCAGTTAGATCAGAGGATGTACACTGGTACAGATAGGAACCAGAAATATAGGGATCTAGGATGGGTGATCCCTTCAGGACCAGTGGTGAGAGTAGCAATACCAGGAGGGTGGAGGGAAGGTAGGGTAGAGAGGGGGAACCAA
This sequence comes from Nesogale talazaci, assembly GCA_004026705.1. Lineage (NCBI taxonomy): Eukaryota > Metazoa > Chordata > Mammalia > Afrosoricida > Tenrecidae > Nesogale > Nesogale talazaci. The sequence goes on along the minus strand of PVJH01027039.1, from coordinate 27,887 downwards.
TTATAAGGCTCAACATATAACCTTCTCCCTGGAGTACGGACCACAGGGAAGTAGGTGAAGGGAGACATTTGGACAGTGTATGATAAGACAAAATAGAAAAAATTTATAAATTATCAAGGGTTCATGGGGGGGTATGGGAAAGGAGGGGGGAAAGGAGGAGCTAATCCAAGGGCTTAAGTAGATAGAAAATATTTTGAGAATGATGATGGCAACAAATGTACAAATATACTTTGCATACAATGGATGGATGGTTGGATTGTGATAAGAGTTGTATGAACCCCCAATAAAATGATTTTTAAAAATTTTAGAGGTTAGTGTCTTGCCAACTATGACATAACCAAAAATTATTTTTGCAATTTGTAGGTTTCTTCTACTGTTTTGGAGAAGTTTTGTTGCATGTAAGCGTTTAACTTTTAGGTCGTACCAGTCATCCAGATTATCTTCAAACAACGATGTACATTTAGTTATAGTTGGCATATTTATGAGTTGTAACAGCCACTTGCTGGCAGTTAGTTATGCTCTAAATCAGCAGCTCTAGGTTTGCCCCTCTGTTTCTTTCATAACCTTTACATTAGGCTTTCTGGACTATGACCTATCAGAAGCGTATCACCACGCCTGTGTCACAAGAAACATGCGAGTGAATTTGAGCAGAATTTTCAGCTAACAGTTAAGTACTTAACCATTTATGCCACTCTGGGTCACAATCAAAAGTAAAACCTCCTGGTACAAAAAAAAAATCACTGTCAGTGAGTCACCACTAACTCCGAGGAACCCATGAAACAGGAAGAAACTCCCCGCTGTGAGTTTCTGGGACTGTCACCCTGCATGAGAAGAAAATCCCATCTCTTCACACAGATGACCTTGTGCATCCTAGCCCCACATGTTCTCACTACACCAGCTGGGCTCCTTAAAGCATCTCTTATTAATACGTATTACTATTGAAGTTTCCCTGGTGGCATAGTGGGTTAGGTTTGAAGCGAAAACTTTCAAGGATGGCAGTTCAACCTGTTCTGTGGGAGAAAAAGGAGGATGCCAGTAAAGATTTACAGTCTCCAAAACCCTGTGCACGGTTACTCTGAGTTAGAATGAACTCAATGGCTATGGCTTTGGTTTGGATTTGACGATCATTTCATTTAGCCTTAGTAGCGCAATATTTGATATTTTATATACTTCTACTAATGGGTGCAACCTTCGCATCAGCACTTAAGTGAGCATGCAAGGATGTGAAAAGGGGCCCTCTCTTACCCATGGTTAATATGTTTGGAAATAAATAAATCTATGTGAAAATAACCCTTCCCCCAAAAAATCTCTTCAAGTAATCTTTTAATCTTTTCATTTAATTTCCCCCAAAACCATTTGATTAGGAGCTAACCCAGACATCCTATCATTTCCGTAGTTCAAGCATATCAAGCAGTATTGTACTATCACAGTTTCAAAATATTTTCTTCCTTCATGAACTCCTGGATATCAGATCCCCTTTATCCTCTGAGCCCGCCACGATGCGGCCCTGGGAACCCTTTTTCTAGTTATGTTCACTATAGATTCTCCTCACCTGGGTTTCATGTACTGAAAAACACAGGAAAACACATAACAGGGAGTCAGCATATCTACCAACAATAACAGTATACAACAAAGACCAATCCCAATAAAAAAAAGACAGCAGAAAATATTAAAAATCAGACAGAGCGCCAATGGTTCTGAATGGAGTTCAATTAAATTTTGATGTCAAATCAATGAACTTTTCTTTGTTGAACTTTTCCTGTGCTTTTCCCCCACTAGCATCCAGCGCAGAGAGTGGCACCGGGTGGGTTCTGCCTGAGGATTGCAGAGTGTGACAAAGAGAGGAGAAGTTGGCTCCCTCACAGCAAACACACCATGGCCTTGTCCCTGCAATCATGCAGCTGCTCAAAACCTACTTACTGCCCAGCCTTTCCCACTGCTAGCCCCAATCCCAATCTTTACCAATACGAACTACAGCAAGAAAAACAGCTGCTCTACCTTCTAGCAAAAGAAAAGCCAACAGCTCTGTTTTATTGTGACAGGTTGTTTATTATTTTTACAGAGGAAGACTTTCCTTGAGGGGGGATTGCAATAAGAAACAAATGGTTTTTGTACCTATCAAAGGCTTCACTTTCACTTCCAAATTCAAAGCACCTACTTAAAATTCTCATCTGCAGGCATGTTGGAAAATGCTAACACCTCATTCATTCTTGGATGTTTAAAAGCTCAAATTCCAGAGTTAGTTGGCTGGCCTAAGCAGAATAGGATGGGTTTTGAGACATACCAGGAACCCCAACCATTTATCCTTTTACAGAAATTGTATGTGAAAACAAACAAAAAGAGGAGGTTAGGGGAAATGCAAGGTGTGAAGGGAAAGGCATCAAGAACAGTAGTTCTTGTCTATTCTTTTAAAGAGAAGTTCCATTTCAGAGTAAACACATGAACTAATATTGCTTAGTGCTTTAGCACCATTCAATATATGTAAAAATGGATGGGTAGGAAAATAATAGATGAGGAGTAAGGAACATGAAAAGAAGAAGAAACTAAACTTAAATCAAAATAATGATCATTCAGAAAAGTCATTTAGACATTAGCAAACAAAGGTGTGTTTTTCAGGACTACTTTTAGAATTTGTAGAACTAAGTTTCAATTTCACTTAGTTGATAAATCAACTATTGAATACCATATATACTCAAGTATAAGCGAACCCGATTATCAGCTGAGGCATTTAACAGTACCATAAAAAATGTGCTAAAAAACTTGGATTATACATGAGTATATATTTATTCCTAATATTCCAAATATTTCTAGTATTCAAAAATACTGTTGAGCAGATACTTTTACAAGTAACTTCTGTGCATTGCAATTTTTGTACTTTTAAATAGTACAAACAACATTCTCACTGGGATGCTCTGAAGACCAGGGAATTCCTTAAAATGAGGCTAACTCTTATATGCAAGATGGCTTTGTTATCACTATGGCCTGCACAGCAAATCAACAAACACCTGTTTAAAGCAGGAAAAAAATACTCCTGTTTCACTTAATTCATTAATTCCTTTACATTTCCAAGTAAACGTGGCCTTACAGTCTAACTGTCCATGTCCCATATCTCTGCCATAAAAATAATTTGGGGCTCTTTCCATCAAAAGCAGAATTTATTTCTCTACTCATTTTGAAAAAGCTTATGAAGACATGCCTTGGCCAACAAAAGAGGCCAACTCTTCTGCGACTACTCCCTTGTTGCGTTGTTTCCAGAGGCCACATGGCTAGTCTGGTGGATGATGAAACACAGGTGACTCAGTCAACCAGATCAAGCTATCAGCTGTTTCCGTGAGTGAGACTACCCTGTGTCACTAGTGTCAGTCAACTTACAGTCTAACTTCCTGCACATGAACAAACGCATCCAAGATGAGCACATACTGAGAGAGATCAGCAGAATGGCCAAGTGACACTGGGCATGGGTATATCAAACTGCTGTTCTTTGAAGCCACAAAGCTCTGGATTTACATATAGGTATCTGATTAGCTCTTATTATATATATATAAACAAACTTATTTTATACATATAATAGGAGACTTACATAAAGATAAAGTTTTCCATGTTGTATATCAAATACATACACTTACATTTTTAGGTATAAATTTACATCAAAGTCTAAAGAGATCCAGATAATATTTACTTCTACAGGTCTTCAGATACTTTTTAACCTACTGAAATGACTTTTTTAAAGCCACTCAGCATAGCCACATAGCTCTGGGTATAGAGAAAGACCGCTAAAACAAACTAATGTTAAACTCTGCTACTCTCCTTGAGTGCTCCCAATCTCTAGGATCCATATCATTGTAAATTACTGCTGAATTTCTTTCTTCGTTCACTTTTGCAATAAGTATGTGTGGAACATTGATACGTAAGTTAGTATCTCAGAAATGTGTCGGTGGCCAAAATATTGCTCCTGGCTTTATGAATCTAACAATCTCTCCGGTGCGGTTCAGGGAAAATCAAGGATTCAGTCAGCCCTACACATGACTTCTCACGGGCAATATATTTTGAACGCCCACTATGTACACAACGCTGCTACTGCTGTGTGTCACGGAGAGAATCCCTACTAACAGATACCATGATGTAGATGAGGACGTACAACTGCCACACGTGGTTTTCTAGGTGGTCATAAAATCCCACAGTTGTTGGTGGGTTGGAGCAGCGGACTGGCACTGTACGCAACTGCACTGCCAGGATTCCTTCTGTGTACAACCCAAGACCACCCACTGTCTTCAAGCGGATTTCACCTCACAGTGACCCTGCCCAGAGTTCCCCAGGCTCAACATATTTAAGGACGCAGAGAATCTATCATTTTCCCATGGTGTGGCTCATGAGTTCAAACCTTGAACCTTGCACTCATCAGCCCAGTCCTTACTCCACAGTACCAGGAGAACTTCCCTTTTAATAGAAGTAGGCTATGTCGAATGATTATATGGATTCTGAGCTAAATAGAGATTCACACTAAATCCCCTCTACACCATTAATTTTATCAAAACATGCTTCCCTTCTCCTTTTTCATTATACTCTCTATAGTTATATGACTTCATGATTTTGCCTATAATCGAACATAGATATATATATTAGTGCATGTTTATTAACACGTTAATTTTGAATTTTTCTGAGCAGTTCAAAAAGATAAAGTGCAAATCTCTATCTTTGTCAACTGTTGAACTTATTTCCTTTCATCATATGGGATTCCAAGACCATGAGCCACAATCAATTTAAATGGTGAAAATAATGTAAATTGTTACCTGAATATTCAAGAAGAGCCAAGAGTATCCTACACTTTACCTCTGCAAAAAAGAAAAGGCAATTGTTAATTGTTCAGTCTTTTTCTGCAATCATCACCCTTTAACTCTTAGCAAATTATACTATGATATTAAGTTTAAAATTCTATTCACTTGAGATGCTCTTATGGTCTAGCCACCTATTTAAGTTTAATTCACTGTTTCATACTAAATTACCAGCCAGTTCAGAATCAAATAAGTCTATGAGACACAATTCAGAACCTGCCAACTTTTAAAGTTATTCTTAAATATCGAGCCTGCATGATTTCACCTCTTACAACTATTATGGTCTTTATTAATAAATTTTCAAGCTCATTTACCTCATTATTAAAAATAAATGTGTAGAGCTTCATTCTAATACAGAAGTCAAGCTACTCCCCTTGAGAACAGAAAAATATCAAATATTTCCAGACATCCTCTTCCCACTTATATTTATTATCCATCAAGAATAGTAGATGGATAATAAATGAATATTAATGGCATCCAAAACAAAATAACTGCTAGTGAGTCACAGTGATGGGATTTCTTAGGCTGCAAATCTTTATGGGCTCAGACAGCCTCACCTTTCTCCTGTTGAGCAACTGGTGGGCTTGAACTGCCAACCTTGAGTTTAGCAGCCCAATACTGACCCCGATACCATCAGGGATCCTTGAACATCATACTCATTTTGACATATCCAGTAAGTTACACATCTATTTGCTTTCTACTCATAAACAGTTTAGTTTCAAAAGGCAAATAGATGGGGAAATGTGTCCACAGTTATGGGAAATTAAAAAAAGGTTATTTCAGATAGATTCTCAATGGAGAATGGGAGACAAACTAAATGGAAAGAAATTCCAGGAGTTCTTGACACAAATTAAATTTCACTAGCAGGGTCACAAAAACTAAAGCATCTCAGAGGCAAGAAAGTAAGTTTGACTCAGATTCAACTCAACTCAGCCCAAAGAGACCTTAAAGAACCAAGCAGAGTTTCTAAAATTTTAAATCTTTATGGGGGCAGACAGTGTCATTTTTGGGTTCAAACCACTGACCTTGTAGTTAACAGATCAATCCATAGACCATTACGCCACTGGGATTCCTAAAAGACCCAACTACAGCACACTACATGATCCCACCCGGTGTGTCGCATAAGCATCGGGCTGCAGCTAAACTTAAGGTTGGCAGTTCAAACTTATTGGTTGCACTTCATGGGAGAAAAATGAGGTTTTCTACTCATCTGAAAATTTACAGTCTCAGAAACCCAAACCCACCCACAATTCTATTCTGCCTAAGGTGGTCACCCTGATTCGTGACTCAAAGATAGCAAATTGTTGAGCCCAATTGTGGCCTTTAGCAACTCACTGAATTTCTTTGGAAAAATTGCTTACACAATGAACAGATAATGACAACAATAAGTATCTTATTACATTGCATGCCTAAATATGAAAAAAAAAAACAAATGGGAATGTACATGAAAATTTTTGAAAATATAAACATTGCTGATATAGTAATATGGTAAAAGCTTAACATGTATAAAATTCTAAATAAGCCGAGAAGAGGAAAAAGAAAAAAGTAGATTGTCAAGAGGAATCCAGGAATAATCCAAGAGTGGAAAAGAGTAATAGCAAAGTAATACAATAAGCTCAAATCCAAACTCACTGTCATTGAGCAGATGCAGACTCACGGTAATCCTATAGGACAGGGTAACACTGTCTTTGTGAGTTTCAGGGAATATAAATAATAAACAGAAAATGAATACTTGGTGCCCCACAACTTGCACAAGAGAGATTGGAGTACAGCTGTTGAGCCTCAGTGTGAGAGGCTTCTAATAAAAGATTCAAGAGTATAGACCCGACTATAGAGCAACATAATAAGATTCCAGATCAGGGTCTTGAAATTACAAATAGGCTATTTTAAGAAGAAAAATCTGGTTTTGTGATATATGAACCTGGGAAGATGAGAGAGGAAGGGTTAGCAAGAAAATCATTTCAAATAACAAGATAAGATGAAAAGGGGGTGAATTCAAGAGACGTTTATTCAAAGAAGCTCTTTTAGACAGTTAAGAAAACAAAAATTCTGAAAATATGGATCTGAAAAATAGGATTTTCTAAAAGGAATTAGATTTTTGCAAGGAGTCGAGTTGAAAATTAGTTCACTAGTGAGCAATTAAATGTACTGTGATGGTGAAATAATCTAGCAACAATATCCCTTTTCTGGCAGACAATGTGTTTTAATTAAGAAATTTAGCAGAAAATTCATCATTAAATGAAGCCATACAATGACTCTCTTTCCATTGAATCCACTCTCTGCTCCCCTCTACCCTCATTGTAGCCCTCTATGAATGGATATTTACATAATATCATAATTTATGAATGGCACCGTCACTATCCTGCCTAAATACATATCACAGAACTATGAGAGTTTGAGCTCAGAAAAGGCAAATGCTGCATTCACTTTGGAATTCATTAACAAAAACTTATAGTTGCCACAATGTTTAAAATTTGTGGATGTTGATCTGAATATGAGACTTTCTGTTGAAAAATTTATACTCTGCTACAGGACCAGAATTTCTTGAGCTTTAATAGCATGCTTACTTTGTCCTTCAAAAAAGTAAAACGTTCCAGAAATGAATGAATACCGTGACACAGTTTCTTCTTGAAGTAATTTAATTTTACAGTAATATAAGACTATATTAAGCATGAAATTCAGATAAGGTGGCATTATGTTGAATGTCCAAACAATACCTACTCTATCATTAAATCATTACATATAAAAAGCAATTGAGGAAGAAGAAATAAAAAATGAATTTGAGATGAATATGATGTATTCCAGGTGAACTGATGAGATTACTGAGTGCTGCCATAGGACAAGGAACTGATTTCAATGAGATTATTTCCAGACAGTTAAAAACGATTACCAGAAAAATGGCAGCTTACCTTCTCCCTCGGCTATTCCATGGTGAAACAGAAATGGTAAATTAACCATTTTAAGACTTAACTTAGCATTTTTGACAAACATCTTTTTTATCCAAAGAGTTAGTGCAACATCCAGAAACATGTCAGCTGATAGTTTTTCCCAGAGTCTTTCCACATCACTAACTATGCATGTTAGAGCCACACCAGACCTACTTCTGTCCCATGATGCAAGGCGGCATCAAGAGTCACAACATCCAGTCATCATCATTGATACAAAAGGAACACACTAGAAATATTGTGAAAAGACTAGGATTCCTTTTTTATCAGTCTTTTATTTAAATTAATTTTTAAGGTCTTATTACTTTGCCAAGGTTGTAGCATGTGAGTGAGTGCCCATACACCTAACTCCTCCCCATCTAATCATGGTCGTTTTGCACTTCCATCCACAGTTTGCAAAGCTCTGTGCTGTGCACATCATGCCCGGGAGTAGCACATGCCTAAGTGCGAGACGAGAATAGCCCAGCTGTGACGGTTCTGCCCCAACCTGGCAGGGACACCCTGACGACGCAATCACCTCCACTTGCACACAAGACTGCCTGCTGCGCAATGGCCTGGCCTTTGCAACTAATCGTCTTGATAAGTGAGAAGTGAGTGTACGTCTTTTTCTTCTCTTAGTATTTAATTTCAACAGCAGTTACAAATCTAAGAATCTTCAATAGCTTTTTCATATGAAAATTTTCCATATTGTGTTTAAAATGTATACATTACAGATTAAACTCTTCAAAATAAGTGCTTACAAGTGATTAAAGACTTCTCTGTTCCTTACGTAGGAGAGGACTTCCCAAAGGTGGTGGGGGGGGGACTGAAACTAACAGCCAGTGGGATTTTCCCATGAGCTTTCTGAATCCCCCTCATATTTTGCATGAACTCTAAAGGTGAATACAGTAAGAAAAGGAAATATGAAAACAAGAATACACTTAACTGCCATTTACAGATCTATTGCTCTCCTACTGTATTATGATTTGTGTGAACACTGACAGAGAATCATTTCTCCTTTCAGCATTCTATACATATCATATTTTACAGCATCTGTTGCCATGCACTCAGTAAAACAGCAATCTTCTGTACTCCTTGCTTCTGTTTGAGTTTCTTCCTTTATTTTTCCTACCTTCTGAGGTTTGTTTCGGTGCAAATACTGCCCCTGGGCTCATGTGGTTGACTGTTCTGCATACATTCCTCACAAGACATAGCATTCACTTTATAGCCCTGGGTATTCTTTGCATGACAGGATCATGGTGGTAGAGTGGTTACAGGTTGGGCGTCGATCAGCGTGACGGACAGTTTGAAACCACCAGTAGCTCTGCTGGGCATTCTACCCTCTCAAAGTTAATCTCCGAAACCTCCGGAGGCATGGCTAGAAGGCAGCATTGACTCCATGACGGTGAGTTTTTACAGTTTATTGAGTTAAAGCTGATCCCTAGTGGAGCATTCAGTTCTAACTGGTGTCTTTAGACCAGTTTCATGGATTCCACTAGTCTCTATCAGATCAAAAAGTCCTGTATGTTTGTCATTTTTTGCTCTGCTTTGTTTGAGGCAGGGAGCATGGGTTAAGTTCAGACTTTTCAAGAACGGGATGCTGCAATATATCACAGATAACCATTATATTTTTATATAACATGAAGATATAACCAAGAAACCTAGCACTTGACAATAAAATATTTCATTGTACAATAGTATAGCTGGGATTTATTTGGACAAGTGTTTTCTAACTATTCCCTCTTCCTTTCTACTTATCTCTCAATAGGATTGCTAAACAATATCCAATTATATTTCAGCATATTTGCATGAAACAGATTTAGTAATCACAGAAACCTTAGACTACCTCCAGCCTTTACAAAATGAAGAAGCAGGGGCCCCAAAAGTGCGGTGATTGCCACAGACTCCTTGAAGTACAGAGAGCAATCAGTATCAGTGAGGGATAAAAGTCAAGAGATGAGATTTAGAAAGTCATCAAAAGGTTACCGCAATCAATTTCCACAAAAATGACAGGAACAAAAATGCAAGCATGGCCATTATATCTGTTTACTTTGAGTTTCTCAAGTTTACCACTGCTGACATTTTAAGCTGGATCCCTCCTTGGTGCTAAGGGTTGACCTGTGCATTGTGGTATGCTCTCTCCTCACTAGATATGATTAGCACCTTTCCCCCAAGGTGTCATACATGTATTCAGAGACGGTCAACCACTCATTGGCACAAGTGGTAATAAAGTCACTGGTAATAAATTCGCTGGATTGACTACATTATGAATTAGCACCATGACAATGCACCTGCTCATGCAGCAGCCATCTCAGTGAACCAATTTTTGGCAAAAAAAAACAGCACACCTCTCCTGGCCCACACACCTATTCACCTGGCCTCATGCCATGCAACTACTTTTGGTTTCCACAGTAGAAAGGGTGAATAAAAAGAGGAGGTGCTGCGCTCTCAGACATTCGAACAGATGAGTTTGACAAATGTTTCTGAGAATGAAATCACAGATCTCACAAGTGTATCAAGTGTAATGGAGAGCACTTAAAAGGTGATGAGATGTTCTGTATAAACATTGAATACCATAGCTTGGAAAAATTTTTTGATTTTTTTTTTTGTGTACCACCACATATTTTATTATTATTATTATTATTATTTCTGTTATTAAATTGGTATTTTTGCACTTGCATTTACTGTATTCCCTGTTTACTTCTAAAATACATCATTTGTCTAATCTTAAAATAAAAGCAATACTGAGCTTGTGGTTGTGAAGATTATTATTGATCATGGCCTGCAAAGTGCTTTGCTTTTCATCCTGACCTTCAACAAATTTTCTGATGTTCTGTGCAAGGTTCCGGACACTGCTGGGAAGGTTCCAGGGATCTTGCTTGACGTGAAGTCTTAGTCTCTTTGGACAACTCAGCTTAGGCTCCATTTCCTGCTGAAAGTCTAAACCAAAACAGACAGCCTCTCTTAAATTGCAGCCACTGGCAAACAGTTAATAAGCCCATGGACTTCAATATCTACTTTCACTTATCACTGAGTTCCCATTGCCTTATCAATGCAAATTTAAATGAATATTCTTTTTCTTTTTAATATCCTAAACCAGATATTAGAAAGTGGTAGCTTTCCATCCTGTACAGATCGGTGGCCCTCCTCTTCCCCACTGTCCCTGCTCCTCCACCGAGCTGTAAGAAAGTGGACATGCACTTAGCATCAGCTAAAGCAACTCAACACTACAATCCCTTCACTGTACCCCTCTCTATTCAGCCAGATTTTTTATCTCTTTCTAGGAACTCTAAGATGTCTTATCTTAACACTCTTCATTTCTCTCTAGGAAATCCAATAGGTCATATATAAGAATGTAGATATAGTAGTCAGTGTATTATGAAATATAATCAGGCAAATTTTTTCAACTTATAGTACTTTGCGACTATTTTCTCTGCCATTTTTGATTTCCCAAATGATTGTAATACCTATTCTTAAACCATACCTTGTAATCCTCGACCTGGTGTGAGGTATTTGGTTTGTTCAAAGACCCTCACTACGGCTTGCCCTTTGAGAAGATTGGTAATTGAATCCACCTATCAAGAGGAGAGATGTTTGAGGGTGACTTACTTTCCATAATATACTTGTCTCTAGGAATATACCCTGTGAAATAATCTTTACTAAAGGTTCAAGTATTTTTGAAACCGCATGACACTTGCAAAATATGATATTTTTAAATAATATGTTGTAATAAACCTATCTTATTATTTCCTTGGATTTTCTACTATTCTTCCAAATATTAATATAAAAGAAGTATTCAGCTCACAAAAGAAATGACAAGTTTTTGAGTTGTCAAAGTAAACATACACACAAAGTGGAAGAATGAAAGAATTTTTGTTTTACAAAGTAGTAAGGTGGTTGTGGTTTCTATAGTATGTAGTTAAGTTACATATATTTATATTAGTGTAAAATGCCTATTTTTTTAAAATTTGGAGCAAAGTTATAACTTAAAAGATTCTGTAAATCCACAACTACATGGTTATCTTTAAAACATGTTTTCACTAAACGTCAACGGGATTGCTGACAGTTTAATCTCTGGGACAAGACTCACCACTGTCTCTCCTACCTGGCTGAAAAGATGCTCCAGGCAGCTGTGTATCTTGTCCTGCTTGTCATGTGAAATGCGAACACTCAGGGGAAGTTCATCACCTAGGTGTTGAAAACGTCAAAGATCATTCATCTCCAATATATACACTATCTCATGACACTTTAATATTAAAATTAAGATCAATTAAACACAGGTTCTTATTCCATTTATTACTTCCTGTGTTAGTCTACTAGGTAAACTAGAGAAACAAATTCCTTAACATGCGTATGTATATAAGAGAGAGTTCTCTGTAAAGGGTAATGGAACATTAAGAAAACATCCTAACCCAGTCCAATCCAATATCAGCCTACATATCCGATACCAATCTATAAGTCCTCTTCAGACTCATGAAACACCTGCAAGGTGCCTAATGCAGAGCGACCACAAGCCAGAGGGTAGAAAGTCTTTAGATCCAGGGGTGTTGTACACATCTCAATGTGGGCAGGAGTCTCCACATTTCTGTGTTCATCAGGGGAGGTGCATGTGGCTTCTCTCTTCTGGGAGATCATGCAGGGAGCCAGTCTTGTCAGCTGACTGTCTCCAAGGGAGTGAGTGTTGTCGGTCGGAAGTGTCCAAGGAAGTGAGCCGAGAGAGACTGTATCTCTGTCTTCAATTCCCAGAATTCTTGGGAGAAGGCCATGCCCACACAGAGGTCTCATTGGCTGTCTCCAGATTGACAAGCTAGATTCTACCCCTACACTCTTAATCCTCAAAGTGACACAGATTAGGTGAGTGTCACACATTGAATAATGATTTCTAGAGATGCAATAGCTAGTAGGACGTCAGATTCCCACTTGTCTGTCAGTTCATTGTACTGTGTGGCTATTTTACTGCGGTGATGCTGGAAGTTATCCTACCAGAATTTCAAGTACCAGTAGGACCACCTATGGTAGCTGGATTTCAGTGGAGCTTCCGAGTTAAGAACAGATTATAGGAGAAGAAACATGCTGCCCCATTCTGAGGGATTAGCTATTGAAAACCTTATGAATGGCAATGAAACATCGTCTGATTTTAGGCCAGACGATGACCCTTTCAGAATGGAAGGCCTTCAAATATGGCTAGGGAAAAAAGAGTCTACCTTTATGACATGGATGAAACAAAGCTTTGGAGGCTTGCATTTTCTTAACAGGGCACAACTCAATAGGAGAAGAAACAGTTGCAAACATCCAATGAAATCGAGGGTCAACAGACAAAGAGATGGATTGAGCTTGTGGATGGAAAAGGGGATCACAGATACCAGCAGCTGTGAAGTTGGCACAGGACTGCTTCCCTTGCACAGCACAAAGGGTTCCTATGAGTTGGATCCAACTCAACCAAGGCTAGGAACGTCAACTGGCCTCATAGAAAGAACAAGGTGATTTTATACTTAAGTAATTTCGATGGCATGTTACATTTCAATTGCATGTTTTTCTGAGTGATTAACTAGTTGAAATAAAATGTGGACTTAAAAGTTAAACTTTGTCTTCTTAGACGAAGTCTTCATTCTTAACACACAGAAGAAAGATACAGGTGTTAATAAGTGTTTTCTTAGAACCTTCCATTCCCATCTAAGGATGCATCCTCTATCTTAAAGCCCATCAGCTCTGGTGGTAAAAAAAAATAAGAACTCGGGCTGCCAATGGCAAGGCCAACCGTTTGAAAACACCAACAAGCTGCTGCATGGAAGAACAACTTTCTTCTTGATTGAGAATTTACAATCTCAGAAATCCACAGGGCAGTTCTACTCTGCCCTATAGGGTCACCATTGTTCTGAATCACCTTGATGGTGGTTAATTTCAAAGTCCTTCCTACCCCCTACTCCAATCAACAGTGCTTAATGCCTGCAGTAACATATTCTTCCTATATACCTGTATCCTTCCAGAAGGCTATAAAAACAGCAAAACTAAATGCATTGTCTTTATTTCTTTTCCAACTCACAGCCACCCTTTAGGACAAGACTAGAACTCTCTCATAAGGTTTCCAAAGCTGTGATCCTTATGGGGTTAGAAATCCTTTTCAAAGTATTGCTAGTACTGTGTCACCAGAGCTCCTAAAAACTTTTCATAAAAATAAAAATAAGGGGAAAAAAGAAGGCCGCTTCCATCAATTAAATTCCAACTCAATTGGCCTGATAAAGGGTTAAAGATGGTAAGTTTTACAGGAACAGTTTTCTCTTTCTTCCATGGAAAAACTGGTGTGTTTGAACTACTGATCTTGCAGTTAACTGTCTAACTTACAGTGCCACCATTCCATTCACCCATGATTCCAACTCACAAGTGATACTAGAAGAATAGTACTGTCCCTTGGTTTTCTGCGGCTCTATACCTATAAAGGAACAGAATGCCTATCTTTCTCCTATGGAGCGGATGGTAGTTCTGTACAGCTGACCTTGCGATTAACAGCACAAGGCATAGCCCATTATGCCACTAGGGCACCTGCAGCCCCACTATAATACCATAACACACCTATAGGATAAAAGTCAGTTTGTTTATTTCAACACTTTCTAACTTATAGTTTATAATGGGCTGTAGAAATGGACTTGTCAAGTACGTGGAGCTGAAGTGAAGTCTGTGACCACCAAGGATGACTGCCCTAAGCTAAAAATGCCCGTGAGCCAAAGAAATGAGTACCTCCCAGGTCTCACTGAGAGAAGCGACATGCAATTTCACACACATGACCCCAACGCACCTGAGTCCATCTCATCACTGTGAAAATACGAGCTGCACTGGCTGCTGCAGATACTGGTGAAGGAGGCAATGGAATTCCTGTTGCTATTGCAGTCACTGAAAAGGATGATTGCATGGGGCTTTATAAAACATATTATTATGATATTAGAAATTATAAAAGCACATTGATAATGAGGACTTCAAAAGTTCATGGAAAGTGGAATTATAACACAATGGAACTTCCCATGAACTTTTTGGTATGTGCATATATTTGTATGCACACAAATATATGTACACACATGCCTGTTCAATGCTTTCACATGTACATTTCAATAACATAACACTCATCGTGTTGTACACCCAATCACCACTCTGTTTCCAAAATTTCCCATTACCCTTCAAGAAGCTCAGTGAGCTTGTCAATATTTCTCTTAGGATTTCTTCCTACATAGACAACATGCCAGAGTTTTACGTCTTAATCTGTTCTACAGACAATTATGAGAATGACTATCGTATTTCTCGAATCACTTGTCTATTTAAAAACAGAGGCATTATTTTTGATTCATTCAAACTTCCCAGTGATCCTGGAAAACACACCGTTCAACATG
The DNA here is from genome assembly GCA_004026705.1 of Nesogale talazaci. NCBI lineage: Eukaryota > Metazoa > Chordata > Mammalia > Afrosoricida > Tenrecidae > Nesogale > Nesogale talazaci. The sequence continues at coordinate 12,752 of PVJH01027039.1, read as the reverse complement.
TAGGAGTCTAGCTTTAACTCTAAGCTCCCATCTTGTCTGGGAGCTTACTATTAAATTGATCTGCTGCGCTGAACTCCCTTAGGGAGGCCTGTCATTTTATCCTTCTCTACCTCTGAGCACAGCACAGGACTTTACACCTGGTCAAGGCTTGATAGTGATGGCTGCTGACAGAAAATAATGTCCAAATTAGCATGTGGGTGAATATGGGCATTGTAAAGCCTTCAGAAATATTGCAAGAAGATAAAATGATTTGTTCCTCTCAGAATATGTCCAAAAAAGAAAATAAGTTGGAATTTTGCATTGACATTTTCGATCCTCGCCTAGAATGTAACTGTGAGGATAATGTTAAATATGTGGTAGGTAGAACCTGAAGTAAATTATTTTTAGACTTGTAATTTCCTGCTAGAGAAAAACCAGGGTCCTACTGAAGGAGCATATTGGAGATACATGGGGAGTTAAAGTCAATGAAATGGTTTATCACTTGTGTTTTTGCATTATTAAATAATCAACTCATAATCATTTTCATAACCTTTTTGAAAATATGAAAATGAAATAACTGAGTAGTTAAGAGAGTAATTGTGGATCTAGACTACCTTGTTTCATAGTTGTCTTATTTGACCTCTATAGATAAAATTTCCTGGTATATAGAATTAATGCACACTCCAGCACATGGTGTTGCAGCAGGGATTATGTGAATTATTATCCTGTTCCCACTGTGCTCAGTAAAAAATATGTTCCTAATGTTAGCTGCTAGAGTGTGCCAAAAAATGTCTACTGAGATGAACTTTTTCACTTAATTAACGTTGCCTCAATATTTTTTTTAATTGTTTAACACTCTAGACCAGTGGTTCTCAACTTTCTTAATGCTGTGAAACTTCAACACAGTTCCTCATGTTGTGGTGACTCCTAACCATAAAGCTATTTTCTTTGCTACTTTATAACTATGACTTTGCTACTGTTATGGGTCTAATGTAGCTATCTGATATGCAGGATGTGTTAGGGGAGCCATAGGAAAGGGTTGTTCGACACCCAAAGGGGTCACAAACCACAGAGTGAGACCTGCTGAATTAGAGTCCAATTAGCTTCAAGCATAGAACATAAGCCAAAAGGGAGGATCTGGCAAAAGCAGAAAAAAACAACAACCCCCAAACCCTCATACCTAATCATTCAATAAGCAGAAACAAATATTGATTTTAAGTTAATACAATCTCACTTTGATAACTTGCAGTGGATGTAACACAATCCGTTAACAGAATGACAAATCTCCCAAATTCGCTTCACACAACTGAAGGAAAAAAAATGCTTTCGAAGCACTCAACTTATGAGAGGAATTTGGAAGAGGAAGCTGCCCCATGATGCTCTGTCTGGAGCTGATAATAATGATGATCATTTTAAGGGTGCAATACACAAAATCAGTAAGTTTTGTTTTTCCCAAGATGTTTGTGGACAACGCAGAAACGCATTTGACTTTGTTGATGAACTGCATTTAAGGAACCCATGAGTTACCTGTAAGAGTCTCTGTTGCTGATGGTGTCATGGCCTGAATCTTCCTGTTCATCGCCTGCTACATTGAAGCACACTCTCTTACTATTTCTCTCACCCCTTTCATTGTCACTGTCTGTTGGTGTGATGGGCTCTGATGTCTTGCGTTCTAGTTTTGGAGAGTATGTTATTGAAGACAGAAGGCTGCAATGGGAAATTAAAATAACAATGGCAATAAGTACACTTCTTCAAACTAGTGTCTACAGATAAGAACGTATTTGTTAAACCCGACAGGCTTACAGGTATTTCTGGAGGGCCTCCGTCTTTCAGAGCACATAAATATTCTATTGTATAAAAATGATGGCAAACAAAACTCATTTTTTCTTCTCAGAATAATAGAAAGAAGATTTAGAAAAGAAGACTGCATTCTCTTCTAAATGGAGAATGGTTCTGTCTTCTGCCATTTTCTAGCTAAAGTTAAAATTCTCTGGAAAGCTGTAAAATGTGAATAATAAGATTTCCTCAAAATACAGACCTTGAAATCAAATTCCATACAGAATACAGGCTAGAATGCCTAAAGAGGCAGCTGGACTATGTTGTCTGTGGTCTCTGGGAGCTACGGCCCCACCTGCAGCAACAGCACCTGTCTACATAGTAAATGACGGAATGAACAGAGAGCAGCACAACCCTGGCCGAGAAGGCATTCAAGCCAGTGTCACATGAGAACACATGATAAACTCCAGAGTCTTGCCCAATAACAAAACCCAAACACTAAATGTATTCTAATACATTTAGAATCCCTAGCTTACCCTCAGAGATTAAAAGTCCACTTCCCTATCTGCCCTTGCCTCCTGCTGCCCCAGCTCTCTCTATATGGTAGGGAGAATACTGTTTATTGATTGCCTTCTCACTGTGTATTCAAACAGGGGTCTGGACCTTGGTGATTGTGGGAAATGGAGGGACTGGATGAGAATGGCATGCAGCTAAATCCTCTGTGCTCGTCACAAAGGGTCTGGAAAGCAGACTCCTTAACATACATTCTCATGACTGGACCCAGTCTCCCCAAGAAACCCCCATAATGGAGCTATCAGAAAAGATGTGTCACACTTGGCAAGGCTATTCCCTAGGTCTGGAGGTTATCTATAGATAAGAGCAATCAGATTTCATAGCCAAACCACCTTAAAATGTAGCAATCTCTTGGGGGGACTTGAGGTCAAACCCAAGTGGGTTTGAGGTCAACTAGTACTAGGTCAACACATTGATTGTTTATAATGTTACCTACTTCTGATATTGCCTATTGACTATATAGATGTTGGCTGTCTGGTATGTATGCCTTTTGACAGATCTATAACCCCATTATATATACCCATTGGAAAATAAATTCACTCTCTGTGGTAGTTATCTAATTGTCAATTTGAGGACTAAGAGCGAAGGATGGAGTCAAGTCTATCAATCTGGATATGTTCTGAGAATTCTGGGAACTCCTGAATTTCCTACTTGGAGGCAGGAGAGAAACTCTCCCTTGGCTCACTGACTGCAAGACATCCCTGAGGAGAGCCACGTGGACCTTCCCTGATGCAGCCCTGGAAACTGGAGGAGCCACATGGAGACTCCTGGCAGCACTGAGAGGCTCTGCCACCCCTGACTTTGCACCCACGGGCTTGTGATCTTCCTGCATTCAGTGTCATTGCATGTGTTTAGTGAGTCAGAAGTGGACTTTGTAGATTCGTATCAGACAGCTTGCTAATATTGGACTTATGGACTTGGGCTGAACTGGGATGGGATGTTTTCTCAATATTCAAATGCTCTTGTATATTTCACATATAGACCTCTTGTATAAAGCAAATATAGACATCATTCTTACACAAATATGCATGTCTCCATGAATTTGTTTCTCTAGTCTACCCAGACTAACATACTTTCTCAGTCCTGAGGTGGGGCCAGGAGCTCCCATACCCCATTGTCTGTCCATCTTTATTATTTTCCACAATGGCAAAGTGACTCTTGAGGAACCATTTGAGTGTTGGGGACCCCAATGAGTCAATCAATGTGAGGGTGGGAAAAAGCAGGAGGCTACTCCAGTCTCCCTCCTAATCTTGACAGGATGAAACATCACACTTCACCCATGGCTAAAAGAAACATATCTATATCCTAAATTCTTATACAATTTGATGAGTGCTCAGAACGGCTACTGGTACCACCACTCTAGAATTGACAGGAGTCTATAAAATGCTTCAGTCAGTGCTCACTCACAATTGTGCAAGAATTGATTAGCAAGCAGTATGATATATACAAATAAAACAATATACAAATCAATAGACACATCAATACAAATCAATAGTTGGTTTGCTTCTCAAACCAACAATCATCTAATCATCTCTTTTGTTTACTAAGTACCAAGGGTATTTTTTATAGTTGACAAAATAAATCTTTAAAAAACATTTTATTGGCATAGCATTCACATATCACACAATCCAATAGTTCAGTCATATCAAGATGTATGCAATTATCACCACAATCAGTTTTAGGAGATTTTCTTCATTCTTATACTCATTGTGATTAGCGCCTCCATTTCCCCAAAATTCCTGTTCCCTATGGAAACGTTAATCCAACTACTTAATATCTCTATTGACTAATTTTTCCTGGATTCCACATACCAAAAAAAAATGAAAAAAAAAACCTCAACATTCACAAATTAAAACAGATAAAATTATTGAGAACAAAGAAAAACATACTAATATTTGAAAAACTAGAAGAGATTTAGATCAATCAGAGGAGAGAGAAAATGACAGGGTGTTAAATTTCAAGCTAACTGCACCTGCAACAATCCACTGCCCAAACTTCTGTGTGACACAAAGGCTATACATATCCCTGGATCATGATTCACCCAGTGAATTCACCCATGGCTTAATCTGCATGTATTTGCCCCTCACTTATTTTATTAAAACAACTTTGATATGAGTCAAAAGGAAGATCAAATTAAAAGACATTACCTCTTAACCTAACTGCACCTCCCATAATTGACTTTACAATGTTCTCTGTGTACTAACCGGGCTAGTCATATCCCTCAACTATGATCAAAAGGGATTCAACAGAGGCAAAACCCATGTGTGGACCCTGCAAATGGATTTTGGGGTTTCCACTGTCATCCATAGTCTTCTTCAAAGGAGATTTTTCACAATTTACAAAAAGTCTTGATACCATTTGATACTCCTTCAGAATTGGATATTATTTACAATCCTTGGATCATAGAGGCTGGTGTGCCGCTTGTTTGAGAGCAAGTATTTAAGACACCAGAAGCTGGGCTGAGCCCCGGTGGCATAAGTGGTTAAGTGCAGGACTATGGCCCGTGGACTTGGCGGTTCAAATCCAGCAGTGGCTCTCAGGAGCAGCGCTGGGTAGCTCCCACAACAACCAGAGGGCGGTGATGCCCCCAACACCTTCCCCCCCAAAAAATGCCCCCCCCTCAAAAAAAGACACAAGAAACTATACTTTTTGATAGCCAGGCACCATCTGGTTTCTTCACCAAACGTTGCTATATAATCCATATCTTTAGTGATCTCTACCTGTTTTTTAGAATGGGACAAGAATTAAGTTAAATCTCCAAATCCTTTCATGAATTCTTGGTTCCTATATGCCTCTAGTTCACCAACGAGGTATCACTTATTTTATGCTAGAGAACATTTTCAATCATTCCCCTGGGACATTACTCTCAGTATCATCAAATCGATGCTGATTCACAGCAAGCCTGTAGGGCATGGTAGGAACTGCCCCTGCGAGTTTCCTAGCCCACAAATCTTCACCGGTGTAAAAAGCCTCATCTTCCCCCTACAGGGCTTTTTGGTAGTTTTCAGCTGCTGGTCTTGGAGCCAGAGGCTCAATGTATAACCACTATGCATTAATAGTGCCATCAGTTTATCCAAGGGTATAGAATTTAAAGCAACACTGAGAAAAGGAAATTATATGAGTATAATCCAGCTATGAATTGCGCAATGTGAATTGTTCACTTGTACACATTAAACTCTTAAGTGACTGGACCTTATTTGCACACATAAAAATGGGGAATTAACAGAGTAAGTATATGGTAGTTCAGGGGTACCATTCTTGAGGTACCCGTAAGGCAAAAGTTTCAAACCAAAGTCCAAAGATGATAAAACATATTTTGACATTCATTCTTTTCTATCAAGGTGATGATTGTTTTCTTATTTCAAGACTGTAAAATAAATCAGCATTTCTTATAGACACCTTAGAATTAAACTATTCAGTACATTGAACAAATACTTGTTGCCTTTGTCATTTAAGTAATTTATTGAATATTTTAGGGGTACTATGCTTTATTCTTCGTACTGTAGACACAATGGTCGATAATAGAACACAAAAAAAGTACTTCCCTCTTGAAAGTTAAATTCTACTAGGGGAAAACAATCATAAACATCAAGGAGAGTTAAAAGAGGGAGGAAGCTGTAATTTCAGGGGAGGTGTCACTGGGAAGTGGAATTTGAATACTATCTCAGCAAAGCATACATTTATAGACACTGGGAGAATTGGGAGCACCGCATTATTTTGTACCAGAGTTGGAATCACCATTTTATATTGCTCAAGTCCTTGTGAACATTTTCAATAATAGCAAGGAGTTATTTTAAGCACAGTTTTTCACCTTGGGAAATATTTCAGGGTCTTATAAGACATAGTGTATATTTATGCACCCATGCTACCCAAAAGATTAAAACTTTAGACTAATTTCATTAACCAAAGCACCACACAGTACAGACAGATGCACTCTGAATACGAAATGTGGGGTTTCTTGCTTTGCAACGAGTCCTCTGTGCATTTTACTGGGGACTTTTGTTACAATCCTTACATCAGTTGTATCTGACATATTTGTACACATAGTCCATCATTCTTTTCTAGACATTTACTTTACATTGAAGCCTTGAGATCAGGGTTTTTTCCCCCCTTTTACCTGCCCCACCCCAATCCTTGTGGCCCCAATTGATTGTTAATTATTTTTCAAATTCACTCTGCCTTCTCCTCTCTGCTCTGGTTTCTGCTGTCCTTCACTCTGACTGGGTGTGTGTGGTTATATACTATTCCTTGTGATCAGTGGCCCCTTCTCTCCCCACTCCCCCTACCCTTTTAGGTATAATAGAAGTCAGGGGGTTATAAGCATCTTTTCCAAATGGTATGAACTGGGTTCATATTGCTTTTCCTTTTAAACAGCTGTAATGGTGCCTGCACTGACACTGTAGAAATAAGTGCTAGACTGACAAACGATAGAAATGCAGCATCTTTGCCCACATGCTTTATTCTTTTTGAATGTTTTGTTGTGAATTAGATGGTTTCCAGAGCAAATCAGATTTCCATTCAACCATTCATGCTCATTTTGTTACATGACATCAATTGTGATCCCCACAATGCAATATCACTTTCTCGCCATTTTCCACTCACTTAATTGTGTCCTTGAGAATACAGTGCCCTTTTGAAACTATGTTCTGCCATGATATTTCTAGATTTTGGAAAGCAGCAATGCTCCAAGATTTTACTTGTGCTTGCAGGAATGTTTTTCATTTGTTTCCCAGTTTGAAGACACCCAGTGATATCATAGAGGACAGTTCTAACGATTTGCCTCCAGAGAGAGCACAGTCGAGGGAGTGCTGTGGAGTTCACGTCTACTCGGGAGCATGTAGGATTGCCACGTGTAGGACATTGACTCAATGGCAACAGCTTTAGTTTTCATTTAGCGCCATTGATTCTGGGTTAAAAGATTTGCCTCCTTCTAATACCTTTCAGTAATGGAGACTTCTGTGCATGGCATGCTGTATCTACCTGTGGGTCTTTCTATTAAAGTGCGACTTTGATGCCATCATTGTCATGGCTATACCTCCATCATAACTATTATCATAAGCATTATCTTTAGTACTTGGCCATCCAAACAAATGGACACATGGTACCTAACAGCATGTGACCTTAGGGATGATAGAGCAAAGCAATACCACATCCTTTCCCATCCTCACAATTGCTCCCATGGCTGAGACCATTGTTATAGCCACTGTATCAATTCATCTCATTCAGGACCCTCTTTTTTTTTTTTGCTGCCTTTCTACCACACAGGATGTCCTTCTCCAGGCACTGGTCTCTTTTGACAACCCTTTCAAAGCATATAAGATAGAGTCTCCCCTTCCTTGCCTCTAAAGAGCATTCTGTCCATATTTCTTCCAAGTCTATGGCACTTGCAATATTTTTCTCAACTACCACAATTCAAATGTATCGACTGTTCTTCAGGTTTTGTTTTTTTTTATTATTCAATGTTCAAATTTCACATGCACATGAGGCAATTGAAAATCCCTAGGCTTGGATCGGGTGTACCTTTGTCTTCAAAGCGACATCCTTGCTTTTCAGTATGCTAAAGAAATCCTGTGCAGCAGATTTACCCTTTGAAACTCATCTTTTGATCTCCTCACTGCTCCTTCCGTGAGCACTGATGGTGGAGACAACCAAAAGAAACTCCTTGCTAACCTCAACCTTTTCTCCATTTATCATGGCACATATTGATCCAATTATGAGGATTTTGGTCTTCCTTACACTGAGCTGCAAGTCATATTGAAGGTTGCCATCCATCTTCTTTAGCAAGTGCTTCAAGACCTCTTCATTTTCAGCAACCAAAGTTGTTTCATCCACATGTCTCAGGTCATTAATCAACCTTCCTCTAACCTTGATGCCACATTTTTTCCTATAAGCTGCTTCTCTGGTGGTTTGCTCGGCAACAGATTCAAAAAGTATGGTGATAAGATTTAACCCTGTTGTCCACCTTTGTTGATTTTGAACCATGCAGTATTCCCTTACTCCATTTGCACTACTGCCTCTTGATTCATGTAAGAAATAGGAGGAGAAAAATCAAAAAGGTTATGTTGATTCTTGCATGATGAACTGAAGAGATAAAGGATACTTTACTGAGATGGGGAAGACCTTCATGTCATATGGAGTCAAAAATATTTGAGTGGGAAAAAATCTGGAATTCAGCATCAAAACAAATTTGTGACAGAGGTGTCATTCACAATCCAAATCACAGGGTAACTGTGAGAATGAATATCTTATCAGATCTGTTCGCCTAGTACAAGAGGGAAGGGCCTATTATTAATGTTGGTTTAATGAAGCTGACCCTCATTATGTACATTTACCAGCAAAGTTATTGGAAAAACCTCAAAGATAATTTTACCACAACCATCATCATTCCTCTTCCTCAGACCACTAAATATCCCACAAAGCAATTTCTTCATTCTGGGACATCTGGAATCTTTGAAATGAAGTCTGTCCTTTTCCTATATACTATCTTCACTTACTCCCCAACACCCTCTTGGTATCAACTTTCTCCCCATGAGAATGTACAACCCCTCCATTTTAAAATCCCATCAAAGATTTCAGACAATCCATGAATTATTTTTCCCTTTACTTACTCTTAAGGCCCAAGGAAATAACTCTTTAATGGGAAAAAGCATTTAGCTTTTCAAAGCTCAACAGGAATTTCAAAGTCTTGATTCAATGTATAACATCATCTCATGATTTATGACTAGACAGCACATTTGTCTAATTTCATCTTCGGTGTTAAAGCTACTATGGATAAAGTAGGAGGATTCAACCAACTCTCTAGGCACTAAAAGAAATTCTGAAAAGGAATTCCCAAGAAACAGGCTAATCAGACTTTATCCTAATACGAGCTCAGCCTTGAATCCTTTTATAGGAATGAACAACATCTAGAAAGGTGAGTTGGGATCACACGTATCCTCCTTCAACAGTAACATGTCTTAGGGCTACTTCTCCACCCCGCAACTGCAGATCTGCCTGACTAAGAATAAATACGATGTGATGCAAATATGGCTTGAAAACTAGCTCTTAAAATACCTTGCCAGGCTCTGCTGCATTGCAACCTCTTTGAGCGCATGGGGCCAGGGGGACATCCAGATATTTGGACAATGGTACTGCTATACAGTTATGAAATTGCACACTGAATTATGTGGGAACATATTTATATTTACAGTTAAATTGCGTACTGTACCTAGGGAAGATTTTCAACCCCCTTGCTAACTTTTCTAATAGATATATATAATTGAGGAAGGGCTTTTGACACAACCAGGACAGACAGACCAAACAAAAGATACTGGTACACATCGCTTCTAACTCATGGTGACCCCAAAATGTCACAAAGAGGAACTGATCCATAGGTGCTCCATGCAGAGACAGGTCATTAGGCTTTCCTTCTTCGAGGGACTGACTGAGGGCTTTACATTGCCCCCTTCCTAAGCTGGTAGTTCAGTGCAAACCCTTTCCACCCTATGAGTGGGAAAATATGCAGTAGAAGGCAAGTTGTACTTAAAGCAGTTTGGGTTAAAATAAGCCCTTTCTGTAACCACTGTTCTAAGCCAAAGAAAGGGAATTCCTTGGCTAGAACCTTTTTTCATAAAAGCATATCTTAGCTCAGTATGATCCCAACTTGACAATAATTAATAAATTATAGGTGAGAGTCTGGTTAATCATCAGACAGTGCTTCAGAGATCTAGTCCCTAGGCATGTCAGCTCAAGCACATCAATTTTCTGGCCATTGCCAAAGCTCTTATCTAAAAAGTGGGAATAATAACTCTTGGTCTAACTGGAAGTATGGGATCTTTCCAGATGGTTTCTCAAAATCCCTTTGTGATTTCAGATCTATGATTAAAGATTACTATTCATAGCCTTTTTACTAATCAAAGATGTGTTCTTCTCTGTACACTTCTGATGCTTCATGAAAACAGCAGAAAAAGATTTCTAATATTGAAAACACCATATAATAAAATCTCATTCATTAAGCAAGCCAATCCATAATGCCATAAACTATATACTTCTCTGTCACCAAGCCATTTTAAGAGAAGATTAAAAAGAATCACACCATTCTCTTAATATAAGCTTCTCCTTCTTTCACCAACCTCATGCCAAACAGTTTACTATATATTTGTTATATTATACTGTGACCTCTCCATTCACATACAATCAGAACTTGAAAAGATAAGCTCATGGGTTAGACAAAAGTTAATACAATTTTAATTCTATATTTGAGTTAGTCCGGGTAGACTAGAGGAACAAATTCAAGGACACGCATATGGATATAAGGAATAGGTCTATATTCAAGAGGAACAGGACATTGAGAAAACATCCCAGCCCAGTCCAGCTCAAACTCACAAGTCAGATATTAACCCATATGCCCAAAATCAGTCCATAAAGTCTCCTTCTGACTCACAAAGTCACAGGTCAGTGGGTACAGAGTCCCAGCACTGACAGGGATTTTCCCATGTCTCCTCGCTTCCAGGGCTCAGGGTCCATGAACAGCATCCTGTGGTGGCAGAAACAACTCATCGCTGGAAGAGGCCTCCATGAGTCTGCCCCAGTCTCAGAGGCCCGGCTCCATCAGGGCAAAGCTGTGTGGTTTCCTCACCAGCCTCCCAGATGCTGCCATTCTGTGTTGCCTGTGATTAATCATCTCTGAAACTAACTCCCAACAACTTGGGGAGATAGCTTCTCAACTTCATGAGGGAAATATCGCGAGATTTCCCAGGAGTCTCAGGAGAAAGCCATGCCCACATAAAGGCCTCATCAGCTACTCAATGGCTATCTCCAGATTATTTTAACAGGTTAGACTCCACACCTACATTTCAATCATAAAATTTACATAAGTACATGACTGCCACAATATTACTCGTAATATTTATGTGAAAAATATTTGCGTAAACCACTGACTCAATCAGATAGTTGAAGATCACAGTTAAACTTATTTGCTTATATTTTTCAACAGTGGTATTTGAAGACAGCTTGAGATCGATGCCACAGCTAATGTGATTTTTATTTTATTTTATTTTTTTTTTTTTTAGGCATCACTGCCCTCAGGTGGTGGGAGTAGGAGGCCCAGCCTTTGCTCTTGTGGAGCTGGAATCGAACCTCCATCCCAGTGGGCCACAGTCCCGCGCACACCACTCTGCCACCGGGGCTCAGCCAGCTAATATGATTTAATCTCTAAATTACAAAAAGGTAAAAAAATAACGCATTACCATCAGCTAAGATGTCATTAGTATAATATTTAATTACCACAAAGTCTTAGGATAAAGTCTAAAATGTTGTATCAAAACTTTATTAGGTATGGAAGTGTGGGCTTATATACATTTATGTACATAATGCCTTAATGCTAATTGGTTAAGTACTCAACTGTCAACTGAAAGGTTGTCAGTGTGAACAGAAGTCGGCAGACTTTTGAGACAGAAAAGTCAATCCCAGCCCTCACAACACATTAAAATGTATTCCAAAACCAAGATACAGCTTTGTAAACAAATGAAATCACCATTATCTAAATAATATTCTTTGAATTGCTTTTTGGTTTCACTTCAGAGTCACATGTTGGTACGTATGGCTTGCAAGCCTCGCTGTGCTGACCACTGCATGAGCAGCTCACGAGAAAGGGGTGACAGTCTGGTTCCGTGAAGACTGCATTCTGGAAACTGTGAAGACGCTGTCATCTGTCTTATATGGCCAGAGGACTGTCAATCAAAGCTGGCTGGAAAGTGATGGCATGTGAAGTAATCCCTGCACATCTGATATCCATCTAAATCAACCACCACATAAAGAGTGAGCTTTTTTTAAGTGCCGTGGGATATTGCTCGGTAGCGATTCTGACTTCTCCCTCTCCTGGGTATGACAAGATGCACTGCTGCCTGGTCCTGCCTGGCTCACAACCCTGCCCAAGCTTCCGACCATCCTTGCCGCCCTGGCATCAATCTACTCATATGTACTCCATTTTTAGATGCTGCCAACCTTGAATATATCCAGTAATCTCCATCCCTTGCATGGATGTGCAGACATGATATTAGGCACTATCTTGAGAGTGTTTTGCATGTTTCCTTTTTTAAAAAGTCATTTTTGATTCAAACTTGTCATTAGTTATAGGTATTCATCCTTGTTTAGATATGAGAAACTGTAACTCAGAACCAGGACTAGGATCCAGGCTTCTTTCATTCCCAATCCTGTGTCTTTTCTCTCTCTCTCTCTCTCTCTCTCTCTCTCTCTCTCTCTCTCTCTCTCTCTCTCTCTCTCTCTCTGTCTCTCTCTCTGTCTTAGGCTGCCGGGGGTAGATGTGAACAGTTATCACAAGCCAAAAAGAAAACACAAGCAAGTAAACCGGCTACCATTCCCTTGATTTCAACTCATGGTGACCCAAGTGTGCAGAATAGAACTGTACACCCTTAACAGATCAC
>PVJH01027038.1:0-29260 GCA_004026705.1 Nesogale talazaci | reverse complement strand
TGAACTCAAAATGACCAAAAGTGAATTCAAAATCAAACGCCGAGGCAAGGGAACCGAGGCGTCTCTGGCAGCACTAGCCCCCCGTGTAACAGCAGATGTCCTGGGTGAAAAGGGGTGTGTGTGAGCGTGGAACAAGGTGGAGAAGTCCCGCACCTCACATCCTAAATGTCTGCTTCATCTGGACCCAGAGGCCGAGGCCGGGACTCTGCCTATCACGTAGGACCTTGAGTCTGGGTTCTTGCCAGGACTGCGTCATCAGGGGAGACTCTATCTCCCTGTCCCTTCTGACAACACTGTCATTTGTCCCACCTCCAGAAACCTCTGCCCCTGGGCATTCCCAGCCTCAGTCTTGTCTCTGTGTACCTCCCTTGCCCAAACTATTAACCTCTACTGATGACTCAGAAGCTTGAGATGCGGGACGCCCGTCACTGGTGTCCAATGGGCTCACGGGACGTCTCTGGGCTGACAGGCATAGGAAGCTCCTTGGGTGACTCTACTTGGGCATTGCCCAGTCACACTGGTAGGAGAAACTAGGCTGTGCCACCAATCAGCTCCTACCACGCCCTTCCCCTGCCGAGGACTCAGGGGTGGGTGGGGGGAACAGAGGCTGGGTTTGGGGTGAACGGTTTCACCTTGGATTAATTGTCCAACTCCCCTCACTGTCCCCCTTCCTCCTCCTGTTCCCACCATCATCCCTCTCTGTGTGGCATCGAATCTCTAGTTTCGGGGTCCCCAGAAGGTGGGGGCATGGATAGTCCCTCTCATCCCAGAGTTATCGACAGACTTCCTAAACTTGATTCCAAGAAATGTCTTTCCCTCCAACACAGATCTTCTGTTCACTTGTTACGGGTGCTGGGGCCCACCAAATTGACCCCGAGTGGCAGAGTGGGGCTGCCCCAAGAGGATGTCCCTAAGCTGTGGTCTTTACAGGGAGCCCTGGTGGCAGGGTGAGTCCCATGCTGGGCTGCAAACCAGTGTCGGCAGTTCAAAATCATCACTCTGAGGGATGAAGAGGAGGCTCTCTGCCCGCTAAAGAGAACCAGTCTGGGAAACCCACAGAGGCCCTTCTCCCCTGCCCTGTGGAGTCACGGTGAGTCTGTGTCAACGCCATGGCAGTGAGTTTGGGGATTTTCAACAAATCTTTGTGGGAAGCAGTCCTGGTGAGGCCCTAATGGCGTTTCCGCCAGAAAGCAGGCGGCTGACACCTAGTGAGGAGTCCTGTGGGAGAAAAGACCTGGTGATCCGATCCCATAAAGGGGATCCATCTTTTCCACAGTGACCCTGCAGGGCCGAGCGGAAGTGCCCCATCAGAAGTGCCCCCTCGGGTTTCCACGGCCATGGCCTTGACCCAAGTGCAGAGCCACGTCTCTCTTGTTCTTGGTGAGCAAAGCGCTCCACCAAGGTGCCTCCAGGAGTGCTCCCGCCAAGACGACGGCCTAAGAAGCCTGTGGGGCAGTGTGACTCTGTCCTGTAGGGTCCCCGGGCTGGAAGGCACACGACCACAGCCACAGCCATCCTCGTGGGAGGAAACCACTGCCTCTTCCCTCCGCGTCTCTGCGCGCCGCGCTAAGTGGCCAGCCTGCAGTTAGGATCCACACATGAGGCTCCCTGGTGCGTCCTCTTTGTTAAGATCCACGGGCTTCACAAGGAAATGCCACGCACTCTCTCACCGAGGGCCGATGTGCTGGAGAGGGGTTTCCCGGCGCACACGCAGAGGAACGCACATCCATTCCGGATTTCAACGTTGCCTGTCTACAGACCATCTGAGCGCGTCTTGGAAACCACGGCAGCACCCGCGGCACCCTGACCAGCCCGCGGGAAAGCCAGTCTTTCAGAAGGGAGATGGTGAAGAGGGCACCGTGGTGGGCAGTGGGCCTCCGATGCCAACCGGGCACCGCCCTGGGGGAGCTGTCTCTGGGGCGGAGCTTCTCTGAGCATGCCCAGTTCACAGCGGAGGAAGCTGAGCAGGTGAGCTGATTCCAAGAAGATTCCGGCCAAGATAAACCCTGAGGGTGGGGGTAGGGGAGACGGCGTTCTACGGGGTCGCATGTCAGGACATGTCACGTGTGAGTCAGGACCAACTCCAGGTCACCCAACTCTCGTGATGGTCGAGCAGAGTGAAACAGTATCTGGGCCTCCTCCTCCAGGGACCGCTGGCGGTCACCTCACCCACGGCCCCAGGCTGGGCTCACCAAATCCCCTGGACCATCTCTCTCTGTCCTAGCCTCACCTCCACGAGCAGCTTGAGGTCAGCGGCTCCAGGAGGGGCCTGCTCTGGGTGGGCACTAGGGAACCCAGTGGCTTTCTTTAAATGTTGGGGGCGGACGTCAACTACCGCAGCGCAGCAGGTGTGTATGGTAGGGACCGAGCCCACAGCTGAGGGAAACAGAGGCATCAGGTGCCTGCTGGAGGGGGCATTGACTTCCTGGCCTGCCCCTTCGCACACTTTGCCACTCCCCTCCGCACAGCCACAAGAAGGGACGTGGAGGAGGGACTTGTTGACAGGGCGTGCAGAAGGCCCTGCTGCAGGGTGCTCCGGCTCAGGATGGGGGGTGGGGGGGGGAGCTGTGAGACTAACTACCCTAAGCGTGTGAATTGGGCTGGATCCGTTATGAAGCTTAATCATGCTCAATGCTATCACCTGAGACGGGGCAAACGTGCATTTCCTTCACCTTGAACAGAAAGGGTAAGAATAGCTAGCATTTCATAATTACCTATATATGTTTGTCCCTACGTCAGCAGCCAGAGTGACCCTGTTAAGGCATGTCAGTTCACAACTCCCAGCGAGAACCCTTGAAGACTCCCACCTCACCTTGAACTCACAGCCTTCTGCATCTGACTCCCCTCCCACCCTCTCATGCAGCGACCCTGGCCGCCTCGATGGCCCCTGCAAACTACACCCACTCCCACCCTCAGAGCCTCGTCTGGCTGTCTGTTCTGCTGGGAATGCTCTCCCTCTGACTCTAGAAATTGGGAGGTTTTGCTCCCACACTGTCTTCAGGTCTTTTCTCCAATATTCTCTCTGCATAGCTTTCCAACAGCCCTTCCCCCTTTCCACCCCACCCCCGACTTTCCAGGTGTTACCTTTCTTCTCGGCGTTTATTGCTGTTAAGTCTACAGAACACTGATGAACGTGGGGCTGATGCGGGCAGGCCAGGATCTTTATGTAGTTCACCGAGCTAATCTGCCACTTGGAAAAGTGTTTAGAACACAGTGGTTAGGCAAGAGGTCACTGTTGACGGCACGGAGTTTGCAGAGAGGTTCCTCGAGACCAAATTTCTGTCTGTGGAAATTACCTTACCCCTTTCATGACCCGTGGGACATATGTCACTCACCAACATTTTCAGACTCTCAGGTTTCTTAGGAAAATACTTTCTCAGTTGTAGTGTATGCTGCTGTCTGGTGGAGACCTTTATAATTGTCTGAAACTGAAAACGTGAGTCTCCACCTATCAATCCTACATCCAAAGTCTACTTGGGACACATGTGTCCCACATGATTATATCTGAATCTCTCTTACCTAAAAAGAAATAAAAATAAACAACAAAATCAGTTTGCCCTCGATATCAGCATGCCTTCCATGAGTGAATGTGTCCGTGTGGCACACTGTCAACAAAAAACTCAAGGCAGAAAATAATTTGGTCATGAAAGGGTTAACCAGGTTAACCCTGAAGGTTGGCAATATTTTATCCTTGGTCTCTAGGTTCCTAACTGATTCTAGCTGAGGCCCTTTCAGATAGCCTTGATCTGCCTTTCCTCTATCTCCACTTAATTACCCAAGTGGGAAAAGGAAACCTAGGGTAGGTGTCTGTCCTCCCTCTCTACAGGTCCCGTGGCCAGCTCTGACCAATGACTCAACACCTACTGCTTTCTTGTTGTGTCCTAGTCCTGAACTGGGCAGGTGGGACCTTGCCTGAGGACAAGGCCATAGCTGTGAGGGAGGACAGGGGGTCCACAACAACCCTGATCAGTGCGTGGCAAGAAGGTCGAATCTGGGAGAGCAAATGGGGGCAGGTCCGTTGCACTTCCTACTGCCCCCTCATGGGCTGGTCCCCCAAGTCCCAGGGTGCCAGCCCCCTGGAAGGTGATGTGTGCAGACTCTGGGTTGATTGAGGTGCAAACAAAAGACCCAGGTCGCCTTTGTCCTCCACCTGCCCCTTGTCCTCTGTTTACATCCTCCCTTCCCGTAAATGAGCTGGGCACTGTGCCCCACTGGCCCCAAGCCAGACACACCTGTAGGACAGGTTGGGCAGAGCCCTTGGGGGTGGGGACCTGGCTGCTGTACTGGTAGGTGATTCAGGCCCTTGGGGAGCAAGCGCTGTTCCTTTCCATGGCAGTTCCGGGGCCAGGCTGTTGCTGCCTTGGGCCAGGGATTCTTAGAGGAATCTAAGAACTCCTAGCCGAGGATGCGGTGACCCCCCAGGGGCACCTAATCTGGGAGTGTCACCAGAAGCAGAGGATCAGAGATTCCTCCTCCTCTTAGGGAACATTTCTTAGAGGGGGACTGGGGTGGAGCAGGATGAAAGCGGACTTGTTGATGAGCTCCAGCCCTTTGTTTCTCCCCAGAGTGGTGTGGTGCCCTGGGCCAGCTGGCTATCTGGGTGAGGTGCCCTGCTGCGCTGGTCTCTGTCTTGCCTTGTAGCCTGGGCCCCTGTAGCAAGGCTCTGCTGCTCTGAATGTCAGGCCCACAGTTGAGGAGAACCTGGAGGCCTACATGTTTGGAAAGAGAGAGGGGAGAAGGCAGGATTGGGGAGGGTGGGGAGGGGAGGAGACCTTGGGGAGGTGTGACTCAGGCAGGAGAAGTTTCCTCCTCTCTCAAGGGATTAGCTGATGTCAGATGTCTTTTCCACCCAGTCTCTTCTCTGTCATCCTCAACCATGATGACTGGGAAGTCAGTCACCAAATAGATATGAACTGCCTCCTGTGTTCCCAGCCCTGTGCTAGGTGCCCGTCACAGTTGGGTCCATGGGGACCCAGCCTGTGCAGGCCCGGTCCACTCTCTTCTTTGACTCCTTGGCACCTCTCTTCCAGTCCCAGATCCCCACCTTCTCCCCTCTCCTCCTCCTTTTAGAGCACACAGAAGAACATGAAAAGCCAAGAGATATTTCTTTCCATTCCAGAAGCCATGAGAGGAGAGTCCCCAAATATACCACACCCATGGCCATGGAGTCAATGCCGATGCATAACGACCTTCTAGGTCAGGATAAAACTGCCCCTGGGTTCTGTACCTCTCCATAGGAGTAGACACACCTGTCTCTCTTAGTAAGAGGAAGGAGAGGGCTCTGTAACCCCATCCGCCTAGAAACACCCACCTCATAGCTATAGATGGCAATCCACAGCAAATAATATTCTCATCATCATCATTATTGTTTGGAGCTTTCTTGCGTTTTAGGCAAAGGGTCTCATGGTAAATTGGTTTCTCACTTGAGACTTTGTATCCCAATTTTACCTTATTCTGGGTCACTTTATAAGGAGCATGTTGCGTGTTAAGCTAGTCTCTTATTTGGTTGAAAGCAGACTCCCCCCCCCCCCACCGTCCCAGGAGTGGCTTCAGTTTCAGGCTAAACGTAAGTGATCAGATTTTAAGCGGGACACCATTGACCGAGGGGCGGGGGGTGGGGGGGACTGTTCTTGATTAAAAATTTGGTCTATATGGAGCAACAAAAATGTTCATAAGGGCTGAGCCCCGGTGGCGTAGTGGTTGAGTGTGGGACTGCAGCCCACAGGGTTGGCGGTTCAAATCCAGCAGCAGCTCTCCAGGAGCAAGGCTGGGCCTCCTGGTCCCACCAGGGGGCAGTGATGCCCACAAAACCAAACAAAACAAAAAAAGAAAGAAATACTACAAAAATGTTCATAGAAGGCAAAAATAGTATTGTGATATATTTATTTATTTTCAAACACTGTGGGATGCTGGACAAATTGTTAAAAAGTGGGACATTTGGTCACCTTAGTTCCTGTGCTGAGGGCCTGGAAGGGGGAGAGGGCTGTTCCAGGTTCTCTCAGACTGGTGAGTCTGGTGGTTTTTATGAACTTGAACATTGGCCCACATTTCTCCCCTCCTCTCTGCAATCACCTACCCTGTCCTTAGTCAGGCACTATCAAGGGCAGTGAATTCTAGTTTAGACTAGATTAAGGTGACCAGAGATCCTGCTTTTTAACAAGTTAACAATGTCCTGTGGCGTTTTAAAATTAAAATAATATATTACAATACTATTTTTGCACAACAACAACAAAAAAATAGCTATGGGTTGAGGCCTGGTGGCATAGTGCTTGTGGGTGGGATGGTGGCCCACAGTGTTGGTGGTTCAAATCCAGCAGCAGCTCCCCAGGAGCAAGGCTGGGCTTCCTACTCCCACCAGGGCAGTGGTGCCCAAAACAAAACAACAACAACAACAACAACAATACTATTTTTGCATTCTGTGAAAATTTTTGTTGTTCCATATAGACCAAATTTTTTTTGGAGGGCGGGCATCACTGCCCTCTGGTGGTGGGAGTAGGAGGCCCAGCCCCACTGCTGGAATTGAACCTCCGCCCCAGTGGGCCGCAGTCCCGCGCACAACCACTGCGCTACCAGGGCTCAGCCCCATATAGACCAAATTTTTAATCAAGAAACCACCACCACCATCATCTCCACCCCCACCCCTCCCCCAAACCTCCTGGTCAATGGTGTCTCACTTAAAATCTGGTCACTTTAGAGATGGAAGTTTTAAGAAAACTTAACATGGCATGGGTGCGAAGAAGAAAAAAACACAGGAAAATTGTGTCGAGGAATTTTCTACCATCAGGAGTGCGCACCTGCTCATTCTTGAAGGGTCACAGGACTGTCATCTGAGACTCTCATGGGAAACCTGACCCCTCCGCCCTGCAGCTCTGGTCTTGCTCCTTCAGGCTTTCTTTGTTCCTCCAACGTGAAGGACAGATAAAGGAACATAATGGGAGTGCCCTTAGGATGTCAAGACGGATGTCTCACTTGGTGTCGATCAAAGAGGGCAGAATTCATTGGGAGAGGGTTAGAGAGATGGAGACCCCGCCTTGGACAGTGTAGAGATCTGGGTAGAGGATATATTGAGAAACAATGGCTTCGCATTTTGATATATATTTTTTGTTGTTTAGAAAAGGTTTCTATGATTTTGCAGCAACCTCCCTACCCCCTTTTTTAAAACTTACCTTCCACGTCTCTATAATACCTGCAACGATGTAACCGCTCCGTTCTTTAACTCTTGCAGAATTGTGTGCATTACTAGCATTTACCACGATTGTCTTTTATTCTTCTATCCCTCTCAGAGTCTGCATTTATTTTGATCATGCCATTGAATGTTTCCTGTTATGTAAAGGACCTTTCCCTTCACTGCAATCAACATAGATTCCTAGTAAGTATGGGTCTCCCTCTCTCCTCTTCTCATCCTGGAATGGGAAGAGTGTTGCTCTCTGTGCATTAACCTAGTCTTTACTTCCCAGTAAAGGTCGTATCCTACCACGCTTGTCCTTTTGTTATTGACAATCCACTCAACAGCCTGTCCTCCAGCTGCACCTAGTTTATAAGAGACTCCATGGACTCATCATGAGTCTTTTATAGCATGCTCTATTTGGCTTATCCCTTCATCTGTTGACAGACAGGTAGGTTGTTTCTGTGATTTGGTTATTGAGAATAAGACTGCCATGAACATGGGTGTGTGCTTCTTTCTAGATCTTATTTCTCTGAGCGAAGCATGTAGGAGTTGGAATCGTGGATCAAATGCTTTTATTTCTAGCTCTTTGCTAGGAAAAAGAAGTCAGCAGAAGGTGGCGCACTGTCTTCAGCAGGGACTGTGCCATTGCACAGTGGCCCAGCAGTGCATAGGAGTTCTAATCAGTGCACAACCTGGACAGCGTTTTCTGGGTTTGGGCCAGGGCCATTTTGTTTTTCCAGGCGTGAGATGGTTTCGATGTGTGCCTCTCTCATGGGTAATGATGTGAAGCGGTTTTGGGGTGGATTCATTAGACGCTTGACTGTCTCCTTTGGTGAAATGTCTGTTCACCGGCCTCCGCCCATTTTAAAAATGGAATTGACTTGTTGCTGAGGGGTGGAAGTTTTCTGTGTATCTTAGAGATGAGAGCCTCATCAGTCCAGAGGTTCTTGTCTCTTTGGTGAAGTATTTGATGCTTCATTGTTCAGGAGATCCCAGCTATCTGGCTGACCTTTTGCTGTTCTCACATCTTAGTTCGGTTGGTAAGTGTAGACTGATGTGATGAATGAGGAACCTTGGCCTGGTCCATATCATCTCTTCCAAGAACTTTATCATTTTGGATCTCACCTCCTCATCAACTCTTACCAAAGGATCTAACCATCTCCTTCCCCGGAAGAGTCAAGACTACCTGAAAGGAGATCCTTCTGATGCCTGTCCTGCTAAATCTGCAGCATATCCCTTTCCCTCCCAGCTGCATGCAGGGATGCCCACCCTGCTGCCCGTGCTGGGTGTCCCATGCTTGCTCGCATTTTTGAGGCCCGCGGGTTAACACCTAGGAACCCAACTCTAAGCCTACCTGGGGAACGGGGGTGCAGTGAACACTTTCATGTGGTTCTTCTCACTGTCATTTTATCATCCCCTCTTTCTCTCCCACCCCCCCACCCCCTTGACGGCTGTTGTTGCAGGTGTGATTGAGTCGGTTCTGGTCCATAGCGATTGTCTGCATGACAGAGCGAACGCCTGCCTCTCCTCACCGTGGTCCGGATGTCCGAGCTCATTGTGTCCATCCCTCTCCTCCAGAGTGTTCCTCTTTTTCGCCACTCTTGCATTTTACCAAGCATAATGTCTTTCTCCAGGAGCCAATCTCTCCTGACAATGGGTACAAAGCATCTAAGACAAAGCCTCACCATCTTTGCTTCTGAGGGAGCCCTCTGGTCGTCCTTCCTCCCACCCAAAATTGTTGGTCCTGTCAGTGGTCCCTAGTACTGTCCTATTCTTCGCCACCACAATGCAAACATACGGGTTCCTCTTCAGTCTCCTTCAGTGTCCAACTTTGGCATGTACATACTTCGACGGAAAATACCATGGCTTGGGCCAGGTGCACCCCAGTCCTCAAAGTTACCTCTATGATCAGTGGAGCCATGCCAACAGGGTGTGTCTGGAAGTCTGACAAAGGGGCCGGTCAACTTGTGCCAGTCTACGGAGTTTTGAAGGGACACCTCAGAAAGAGGAAGGAGGATGCCACAAGAACGAAGAGCGACCAGGGGTGCATGATTGTTGGATTCAGAGAGGGCTGCACAGGACTGCTGTGACAAAGCCGTGACACCAGAGAACCATGGCATTAGGACCGAGAGGCAGAATGCCAGCTTCCTGATCCAGAGTGCCTTTGCCAGAAGACCTGTTGGCAGAGTGGGGCACCTCCAGGCACTTAATTGGAAGAGTTAGGGTTGCCAGACCCAAGTGCCGCTAGGCTGAGGCTTATAGCAGAGGGGCAGGCCCTTTGAGTCTTCAGTGGTGGCCAAAAGGAGCTTGTTAACCCTTGCCCAGAGCGGAAGACAAGGCTGTGTGGCTAAGGGGCTAAGTGTCCCCAGATAGAGAGGTGTCCACAGGCATAGCTTACTGGCAGAAGTGCATTAGAAGTATTTCTATAACCTGCTAGCTTCCCTAATAGACCCTGTCGTCATGAGTGTTGTCTGTGAATTCTGTATCACCACTGTAATAAGTTTTGGAACCCAGCAGAGAGGTCCTTGGGAGTGACAGTTATTGGTGATGCAAGTACTTGGGGTTCTTCTTCCTTGCCCTTCTCCAAAGACCTATCAATATCCGACTGATGGTGGGTTTTCTCAACAGGTTGAGTTCCTCTTGTTTCCTCCATAGTGGGCTCCAAGACCAGGCTCTGGTTAGGCTGGGACCAGAGACATCTTCAGCCACCTTGAATGAAGGGGTTCCCCCCACCTAGGGAGTGTTCGGGCTTGTAGCCCCTGAACACATTGCCCACAGTCCATCTGTCTCATAACTCCTCAGGGGCTTTGTTCTCAGCTTCCAGTGTGTCTCCCCGTCCTAGAAGGAACAGTTCAGTGTCCTCAAAGATGGTGGCCATTCTCACTTCAGCAAGTCACAAGGCCAAAGCCCTGGAGCATGCCATCAGACCTGGGAGAAGGGCCTAGGAAGCTGGGTTTCAGCCTGTTTGTCTCACCCCCCCGTAGTGGCTACAGTGAGAATCCTACACCTTTATACACCCCAGTCCCTGGAATAGCTCAACAGCCTTCCAGCAACGGAGCAACTGCTGGTATCCCACGAGGGATTCCAGGATGCTGACCAGCAGGCCACGAGGGATTCCAGGATGCTGACCAGCAGGCCACGCAGAGGCCTCCAGAGCTCAGGGGAAGAGGGACCTCCGCCCTCAAAGAGCTCAGCGTCTCATTAGGACAGGTGAGCCTTTTCCCTAACACAGTGCCTGAGGGCTGCTGGCCTCAGCCTGTCTGGGGCTCTCTAGAGGCTCTTAGAGGAGGGATCCATAGGCTCTCCCTGCCGTTCCCCGACTCTTTGCAGTCCCGCCTCTCCCGGTCTGCAGACAAGATTGCCCCCTCTCTCTGTCTCCTTGGGGGTTCAGAACAAACCGGTCATACCAGAGTCTGCAGAAGAGCTGCAACGGAATGGGCAACGAATGGGTGGGGGGAACTGTCACCTAGCCCATGTGTATCACCTCATTCTTACAAGTGCCCAGTGAGGCAGGCTCTACTATTATCTCTCCTCCACCTAGGAGGAAATGGAAGCGTCACAAAGGTTAGGTAAGCTGCCTCAGGCCAAGTCATGAGCGCACAGCAGTCTGGACACCCGCCCAGTTCTTCGAGACCAGAGTTTCCCAAACTGTTTGTGGTGAAGGACCGATTTAGTTGTGTTCTCAATTCCCAAACAACACAGTGGAAAAATATAATAAGAGGGAATTGAAAATAATAATAAATTACAAATAAACAAAAGAGAGAATTGAATTAAATGAAAAGAAGATAGGCAAACGATAAGCTTCCGAGTCACCTTTTTTTTGAGTTCTTAGCTCTAATCTGTTGCTGCGCAGTTCCAGACATCACATGCCCATGTGGAGAGGCTCTCTGGCTGACCCTGGCTTAGAGGTCCCACTTCTCCAGGGTAACCTTGTGAGAGGGAAGAGAGAGGAGGTTCCTTGCACAGCCCTGCACTCCCTGCCCTACTGTAGACTGCCAGGGTATAGGGGACTGGAAGGAGAGCCAGCCTGGGTAGGCTAGTGTTGCTTGTTGTTAGTTAGTTAGTTAATTAGTTAGTTAGTTACTAGCTGATTTCCCCTCTCTGCAGGCAGCCCCATAGGCTGGGAATCGAAGTGCTCTATAGGCTGCCCAAGACTCTGCCCTTGGGGGAGCAAATTACCAGGTCTGTCTTCCTAAACACCTCTGGGTGGGTTTGAACAACCAACCTTTCAATTAATAGTCCGGCGCTTAACCATTTGCACCACTCGGGGATGGATTCCCAGTAGTAACAGGATTCTAAACTATGGGAGTCTTCAGGTTCACAGCACATAATGACTAAGCGAGATCGTCAGGACTGGTAATTCAACAGCTCCCGCTGTCCTTGGCTGGTTGTGTCTGGGCAGGTCAGGGAGGACTCCGGGGAACTCTGGGAGGTCCCGGATTGAGCACAATCATGGACCAAGCCGGTCAAGGGCTCCTGATTCCAGGCCTCAGGAAGCGGGGTAAGACAGGACCTTGACGTCTTTGTGCAAAATGAGTGGAAGAAACTATTCCTATCCAAGGACAGTCAAAAGATGCCCAGAGGTCAAAAGGAAGGGTCCAGTATTGGGAGTGGAGGGGTGGGGGCTTTGATTAGGAGTTTGAACCTCCATACGATGTAGATGGCCTGAAATGTAGCCCCCATCTAGTTTATAATAAAACAGACTGTTATTAAGGATCACAAAAGGAAATGCATGCACACACACCACTGTTCAGGGGGGCACTATCCATGAGAGCCAGGAAAAAGGTGGCAACAGCCCACAAGTGCATCCGTACCTGATGGAGCCACAGCGTGCAGTCTGTAGCAGACTGCGGAACACTCAGCCACAGAGAAAAGTCTTGACATCACAAGAACGCGTGCACTAAGCTGGTCACAGAATGACTGGTATCCATGCTGCCCACCTACAGGAAATATCAAGAAAGGGAAGTGTTCAAAGTCTGTGAGTGATGATTGGAGAGGGTGTGGGAAGGGAGACGGGGAATGGGTACTCAGTGCTTAGGGAGCATTGAGCTTCTGTTATGAGCGATGACAACTTTTGGGGGTGGTGTGTTGTAATGGCCAAGCAACATAATGAATGCAACAAATGCCACTTGAGGTGTACATATGAAGATCGAAGAAATAGCAAATGTTACCTATAATATTGACAAACGCCTCTCTCTGCCATTGAATCAATTGCCAACTCATGGAGACTGAGGACAGGATAGCCTGGGACTCTTGACAGGAGGAGAAGGTCCCATCCTTTTCCCATGGTACAGCTGGTGGTTTCAAACCACAGACCTTGTGGTCAGCAGGTCTAACTGAAGCCCCACAGTTCCTATATATTGACCACACACATCAAAGAAAGGAGGTGATTTGTAGAAAAGCACTCAAACAGAGAAGAAAAGCAGTCTGTTCTTCACAAGCTTCGAGACTCTTGGGATCTGCTCCAGGGTGGGTTTTGCTCTTCAATGGATCTATCCAGATCACTCAGTAATTCATTCCTGTTTCATTCATTCATTTTCCAAATGGTTGTCTAGTCCTGGACACTCTCCACCAGAGCCCCGGAGTTCCAGCGAGCAAACAGAGGCCAGCTACAGCAGTTCCCATCGCACGGGGAAGACGGCAGTCAGGCCTCATGAGTTGGGAAAGCCCTGGGAGGCTTCCAAGAAGAGATGGCCGAGCAAAGAGGACTGCACATCACTCTGCATCCACCGTGTGGATGGGGGTCAGTTGTTACCAGGTGGGGGCTACAGCTCTCGGCCTTAGCACGGAGAGCTGTCCAGCAGGCAGTGTTAATGACAAACTAACAGAGAACAGCAGCGTGTCTGTCTTATGATGCCGTTTCTTTGAGATTTTTTCTTGGGTTCTTTGGTAAGGCTAGAGCTGCCTTGACAAACCTAAACTCCGAACCCACGGTCATTGCACTGATTCTGATTCACAGCAGCCCGAGCTGCCTCTGTGGGTTTCTCAGACTATAACTCTTTATAGAAGCTGAAAACCTCATTTCTCTCCCGTCGAGTGGCTGGTCGTTTAAAATGGCTCACCTTGTGCTCAGCAGGGCACCCTCAGAGCTCCTGCCTGACCCCAACAGCACTGACCTGAGGTGGCCTTCTCCAGGGTGTGCCTCTGGCCCAGTACGTGGCCCTCATGCGGGTGTGTCCTGTCTCAAAAGAGGCAGAGCAGAGCTCACACTGGTTCTCTCGACATGGCACGTTGGAAGGGCACCCTCTTCCAGCTTATCTCCAGGGGTGGGACTTTAGGGTATGTTTCTTTGAACTTTGGGGAGAGCATTGTTTGAGTCTTTTATAGTCACCATGTATGCACTTTTTTAAGAGGACAGCTTTATGGATTTATAATACACAAACTCTAAGTTCCCTTTACAAAGAGTCCAACCCAAGAGCACTTAGCAGTTGTGCAATGAGCACCACCACCCAATTTCAGAACTTAAAAAGTCTGTTCCTGCTGAGCGGATTCTGACTCAGGGAGACCCTGCAGGACCCAGCGCCGTCCTAAAACTGTCCTTGTCACAGAAGTGGATGGCCATGTATCTCTCTCCCCCAGAGGCGCTGGTGGCCTCGAACGGTTGACCTCAAGGTTAGCAGCTGAGCACTTCACCACTGTACCCACAGGCTCCTTTCAGAATGTTTATGAGACCCCAAAGAGAAACCCAGTACCCATTCACCATCACTCCCACCCCTTCTGCCTCCCCCAGCTCTGGACAGCCGTTCAGGGAATTCCTGTGCTGATGAGCGTGTCGGTTTGGGCCTTTCGATGTCAGTGGAATCCTATAGTGCCCAGACGTTTGTGCCTGACTACTTTCATCTCGAATGTTTTCAAGGTGCACGCCTGGTGATGTCTGACCTTTATTCTTTTTTATTGCAGAATAAGATTCCAAACCTCGATTCTCTCACTCTCTCCCCTTAAGTCAATTCTGACTCATAGCCACAGGTGAGAACTGCCCCTGTGTGTTTCCAAGACTGTCAGGTCTTTGTGGGGCAGAAAGGCTCATCTTTCTCTCTCAGAGTGGCCTTGAGGTTAGCAGTCCAACGTACACCTCTAAATCCTCAGGGCTCCTAATGACTTGTACACATATTGTGCAGGCGGGGCTGAGCCCCGGTGGCGTAAGTGGTTGCGTGCGGGACTGCGGCCCACGGGCTTGGCGGTTCAAATCCAGCGGCGGCTCTCAGGAGCGGCACTGGGTAGCGCCCGTGACCACCAGAGGCAGTGATGCCCCTCCAAAAAAAACCAAAAACAAAAACAAACAAACAAAACCAAATATTGTGCACGGCCCTACGTTCGGCGTAAGACAGAAGAAAATCCCTAAGTTGCTAGTGTCATTCATTTCTCAGAAATAGTTTTTAACTGAACAGCCCATCTTTAAAGTGAAAGGGACATACATTTGAACAAGACAGAGAAGAGCTGTGGCGGTGACATCATCTCCTGTCAACATGCAAAAAGGTGCAGTCTAGCCTGTCAGTCAGGCCATAGCCAATGAGGCCTCCATGTGGACATGGCTTGCTCCTGTGTATTCAGGGGACTCCTGTCTTCCTGCCTGGAGGGGGGACATGCACATTCCCTGAGACATTCCTGTCGACAAGACACATGAAGCTATGCTGACAGCAGTCTGTGTCTCGGAGCTGGAGGAACCACGTGGAGACCCACGCAAGTGCTGAGATGCTTCCACTGACTCTGGAGCCACAAGACTTTCCATCCACTGGCCCACGATCTTCTTGCATTCCGTGTCATTGCATGTGTTGCATGCGTCTGAAGCGGAATCTATAGATGGGTTTCGGACGCACGAGCTGATATCATCAGACTTAGGGACTTGATCTGGTCTGGGCCGCGATGCTTTCTTAAAATACAATTGCTCTTTTATATAAACCCCTCTCTTATACACGTAGGACTGTCCATGCATCTGTTTCTCTAGCCCACCCAGACTGACGCAGGAACTCTCTTCCTGGGCAGCGAACCTTCGAGGTGGTAAGGGAGGATGATGAAGGGGAAAGGTATCCCCCGATCTCAGGGAGGCAAAGGATCTGAGGATAAGACAAGATAGGCTTGGGTAGGGCTGGGGGGGGGGGGGGGGGCGGTGCCTAGTTCATTGTTATGGACTAACCTTTCAGACCCTTTTTATGATGAGCTGAGTGCACGTTGACAGAGAAATGAGCTTTTTCGTTCAACACTTGGCCCACACTCGGGTTTACTTCAGGGAGGCAGTCTCCACGGGGCAGCGCGGCTCTGCCACTGCTTGCTGATAGCATGCATCCCTATGCAGTTGAGGTCCCCAGCCCATCCCAGCTCTATGCGGCCCCTTTCATCCCCAGTGGCCCATGGTTCCAGCAGGACATCCCTTTGAGATGGGTGTTTGGTGGCAACCGCTTTGCCTACGTGAGATCTGACCCATCTGGTGAGGACTGAGCCGTGGTGAGTAGGGGGTGTTTTGAATTGTGTGCCCCACTCCGCCTGGGAAACCACAGCAGAGGACTCTGCAGAGTTCTCCAACTCTGGGCCCGGGTGTCGTCCTTCAAGGGGAGAAGAAAGACTCATGCCGGGTTCCATGCTGTCTCTGAATCCAGTGGACATACTCAAGTCTCAGTGGCCTGGGCCTCTTAGCAGACTGGGGGGAGGGGCCAGTTTGAGAACAGAAAGGCTGATATAAAGTCCAAGATCCAGAGCTTGACTGCCAACCCAAAGGCAGAAGGTTTGAACCCACACAGGGGCATGTTCAAAGACCAGCCTGGGCGTCCACTCAAATGTGAGCCATGGAGGAGCCTGCAGAGCACGCTTCCTCTCCGATGCCCCTGGGCTCACAGTGCACGCACTAGGGTCGGCCTGGACCACAGAACGATGCTGGGTCTCTGCAGGGAGGTGGTTTGCGTGTCTCCTTCCCCGTGACCTCCGCTTGTCACTGGATAGGAAGCCACATCCCATGAGCAAGAGGATCCAAGCTGCTTCAGTTTTTCACAGACTCCGAAGCCATGAGAGGTGTGGTCTCAGGAGCCGTGGCCCCATTTTCCCTGAGAAGGAACATCTCTGAGGACAGGAGCCTGGGTTTGGAGCTGGAGAGCAAGAATGAGCCCATCAACCCCAGGGAGGAAAAATCCCATTTATAAAGAAAGCCTCGACAGAAAGGGAACTGGGTCTTGCTTCACCCGGCTACCTTGAATTTGTCAATGACCTCTGACAGCAGACTCTTTCTAAACCATCTTGTGGGTCTGGAGCACTTAGGGGGGTGTCGTGGGTGGCCAGATTGTTTTGATAACAAACACGTGGCCGTCATGCGGGGAGGGAGTTGACCAGGTCAGGGATGCCTGGTGGTGGAAGGCGGAGGTGGGAGCGGCTGAAGTCCACGCGGGTGTTTATTGTAGAGTTGGGGTGTCTTTTCCTGGATGATGGGAACCATAGGGTTACATGGGGAGTGGTCCACGCGATTGACTTTGAAAAAGCCACACTAACTGTAGGAGCAGGAAGGGGTGCAGCCCAAGGGGGAGAGGATGGAGCAGTGATGGGAAGGGCTCCGCTCTGAGGCGTGTCCATGCAGCAATGGGCAGGGAGACTCCTTTCCCAGTCCTGCTGGGATTCGGACAGGGTTAAGGCTGGGGCTGAGGGGGGGTTGGGGCGCACAGGGCAAGTGTGAACAAGCCCAATGTGGCTCAAAGAGGCCCCACACAAGGGATCCTGGGAAGAGGGAAGTGGGGGCTGCCACCACTGGGTATCTATGGCAACCAAGGCTCCCAGAGACCTCCAGTGACAGACTGGGTCCCTGCTATGGTCCACTGAAGTCACCTGGGTGGTGGTGGGGGGAGGACGGGCTCTTCCACCCAGGACCAGGCCTCTTTTGTAATCACAGAAGCACAGTGTAACCCGAGCTGGCCTCCCTTGTGGGTGGCGGGTGTGGTAGCCTGGGCCCAGGGCCAGAGAATGAAGCAAAAAAAAAAAAGTCAGCCCTGTCAGCTCTGCTGGGTGCCGGCACTCTGCTAACAGGCATCAGTCACGAACCCCACAAGATCCTCGGCTGGATTGTCACGGTGGCCACAAGGAGGACAACTGCAGCTGCGGGGGGCGGGGGCGGGCCATACTCTGTTGACTAGCCTGTCCCTGCTCTGCTTGGGGTTATCCCAGCTTAGAAATATCCCAGATGAACAAGGTGACTGCAGGTGGCCAGTGACCATCTATGGAAATAGATGGGGGTGCGGGCTAGTGAAGCTGCCTTTTCTGTTTTTCTTCCCCTCACCCCTTTTTAGAGACACACTTCATGTTGTCACCTCCCACTCAGGGAGATGCTGCAGGGCAGAGTCGAACGGCTCCATCCACAGATGCAACTCACGGCCATTGAGTCGGTCCTGCCGGAAGGAAATCCTTTAGCATAGTGTACAACCGCCTCTGTGTGTTTTTACGACTGCTCATCCCACGGATGCCTCTGGGGACCTTACTGACACGTGAGGCAAACTGCATCACAAACGGATTCTGTCCTTAGTGAGATGCTGAAGGGCACATGGTTGTTTGGGAAGCATCTTCATGAGACACACCTGGTCTTGCAGCTGGGCCTCTAAGGCCTGCCCTGCAACCTGCACTCGTCCAGCAGGGACAGATATAGCTCCCTGCCGAGTGCAGAGGACATCAACAGGCCGAAAGATGAGTGACCACTGGGACTGGTGGCAGGAGACACCTGAAAATTCTATGGTGCTACAATTGATATGGTAATGATTGTGCAATTCTCCTTGATGTGATTGAAAGAATGAACGATTGAAGTGGATGCTATGTAAATTAGTTATCCTTTATTTGTCATTCAACAAAATGGTTAAACCCCCACATAAGGCTATAAAAGAGCTTTGTATACGTATTGTTTACTGTGATATCTCAGAGTCTGAAGCATTGCTGTTTCAGTGTGTGGTGGAGTCAGTTCCATAGAGACCCTGTGGGGCAGAGTGGAGCTGTCCCGTAGGGCTTCGCTTATGGTGTCAAATCAAGAGGTCCTGTAGCATGGCTGGTGGGCTCAGACTGCTGATCTTTAAGTTAGTGGCCAAACTATAGTGTCACAGGCACTTTTTTGTTTGTTTGTTTTTGTTTTGGGACATCACTGCCTCTGGTGGTCGTGGACGCTACCCAGTGCTGCTCCTGAGAGCCGCTGCTGGATTTGAACTGACAAGCCCGCAGGCTGCAGTCCCACACTCAACCACTTACGCCACTGGGGCTCAGCCCTCATTGGCACTCTTTTAAAGCCTGCTGATACTCAACTAATACTATTATCATTTTAATCGAGGAATGAATCATGGGAGGTATGAAGAGTTCAAGAAAGTAGAACAAGAACAGTAAAAAAAAAAAAAAAAAAGAACAAGAACAGTAAGAAAAATCTCGTCTCTCAAAGGCTTATGGTCACAGCTGACATTTCTCACAGGTGCCCAGAGGAATTATCTTGTCAGAGTTTGATAGCACCAGAAAAAAAACAAAAAAACTTTGACTGCTTGAAGTGAGGAGAATGGAGGTGGGGACACTGGGCATTGTGTAGTTGACCAAGAACAAGTCATGGACCAGTGCGCATAGGTCACCTAAACATAGACTTGGGATGAATGGGAAAATTCCAACAAGAGAATGGGCTATTTCCAGAGAGGAGAACACAAGGATGTTGGCACAGAAGGTGGATGTCAAAGGGATCGACAACTTCACTGTGAGCTGTCAGCCTGGAGGAAGCCTGCTGTGGCTAAACGCACAGTCTTCTTCAGCTTAGTCTGTAATCTCTTTCCTCCTGCAGACTCAGTCCCACTGTGCTGTTGCTGCCACCAGGGCCCAGCAAGTGGGTCCCCACCTACAGTGACCTTGCCCACAATGGAGTGGAGCGCTGCCCTCCATGGTCCCTGTGCTTGACTCCATGATTGCAGTCACTGTGTCAGTCCATCCCTTTGAGGGCCTTCCTCTTTTTCACTGCCTCTCTACTTTAGCAAGACTGATGTCCTTCTCCAGGGATGGGTCTCTCCTGATAACATGTCCAAAGCACGTGAGGTGAAATCGTGACTGTACTTCTTTCAAGACAGATTTATTTGACCTGTTAGCAGTCGATGGTCCTCACAGTGTTTCTTACCAGCATCACGACTCAAACTCATGGATTCGCCAGTCTTCCTTATTCAATATCCAACTTTCACCTGCATGTGAAGCACTTGAAAATGCCATGGTTTGATCAGGCACACCTTAGTCCTCTGAGTAATAGCTTTTCAGGACTCTAAGGACATCTTGTGCAGCAGATTTACCTAATGCAGTTAGGGTTGTTTGTTTTTACTGCTGCTTCACGAGCACTGGTTGTGGACACAAGCAAGTCAATTGCAATCTTTTCTCTATTTATCATGAAGTGACCTGTTGGTCCAGGATTTGGGTCTTCTTTACATTTACATCCATTCTGAAGGCTCCAATCCTTGAGCCTCATCAGCAAGTGCTTCAAGTCTTCTTCACTGGTCAGAAAACAAGGTTGTGTCATCTGCATATCAACAGGTTGTTAATAGACCTTCCTCTTATCTTGGTGCTGCATTCTCCTTCACATAATCCAGCTTCTCTGATGATTTACTTAGCATACAGATTGAGTCAGTATGGTAACAGGATATAACCCTGATGCACACCTCTTCTGATTTTAAGCCATGCAGTATTTTCTTGTTCTGTTTTCAAGTTTCACATAAGTCCAAGGAAATGTTCTGGAAGTCCCATTCTTTTCAAGGTTATCCTTAGTTTGTTATGATCCACACAGTCAAATGCATTAGCACAGTCGATAAAAGACAAGTAAACAGCTTTCTGGTATTCTCTGCTTTCAGCCAAGATCCATCTGACATCAGCACGGGTGTCCTTCATTCCACATCCTCTTCGGAATCCAGCCTGAACCTCTGACAGCTCCCTGTCAATGTGCCACTGCAACCATTTTGGGGGCATCTTAGGGAAAACGGAATGTGCTCTCAATGACATTGTTCTGTAATTTGAGCATTCTGTTGGGTCACCTTTATTTGGAATGGGTATAAAGATGAATCTTTTCCTGTCCATTGGCCAAGGCGCTGTCTTCCAAATTTCCTGTCATAGATGAGCGAGTGCTTCCAGTGTGTCCTCAACTCATTGAAACTTTTCAAACATTGGTATTCCAGCACTTCCTGGAGTCTTGTTTTTGGCTACCCCTTTCCGTGCGGCTTCCTTCAGCACCCTGGGTTGTCGCTCATATGCTACCTCCTGAAAGGGAGGACTGTTAACTAGTTCAGTTTGGTACAGAGACTCTGCATATCCCTTCCATTTTTTTTTGATGCTTCTTGCATCATTCATCATTTTGCCCATAGAATCTGTCAGTATTGCAACTCAAGGCTTGAATTTTCTTTGCTTGAAATCTTTCCGTGGCAGACACACTGCGCATGTTCTCCTTTTTTGGTCTTCGAACGCTGGGTCTTTGCGCACTTCATTGCAATTTTTGGCTGTCTTTTTGAGCTCCCCTTTGAAGTTGTCTCTTTAGCTCTTTGGATCCATCGCGCCTTCCTTTTGCCTTAGCAGCCCTCAGCCCCACTGTGCTCGGGACCTTCTCTTCCATGATCAGGTCTCCAGTGAACCCCGTCTTACCAGCAAGCACTCCATTTTCTGCTCTCAGTAACACACGGTCCTACCCTGAGGACTCTGCTTCCCCAACAGCCCCGTCAACAAGAGGCTGCCAGCTCCTCACACCCTTAGGGACCACACCGGAAGTCAATACAACCTTCCCTCTCTAGTTCACTAGAAAATACAAGGTTGCTGCATCTAAATAACAAGGAGTTATCCTCTCCTTGATTCCCCTCTGCCTTCATGTGTCGTCCATCAGCATACCCTATCAAGTCCCACATCAAGGCATATTCCAGGTGTACCTAGTGCGCTCGGTCCACCTTCAGCTCGCCCCATCCATCCTTGTTTCAGCCGCATCCTTAGTCTCCCTGGCCTCTCTCTTCACTCCCTACCAACGTTCTCCACAGAGGGGTCAACATATTTTTACATTTTAAACACGGTTCCAACTTAAAATTCTAATACTTAGTAACCCAGGGTGAAGTTGGCATACACTTTTCTGTTATGAACAACCTCAAAACAGTGACCTCCTACCTAGCCTTCCTCAGAAAGCTACCAAGCTTGTAGATGCATTTTATCCCTGGTGCTCTGGAAGATGACTCTGGCTTGCCTTGGCATGTTTCTATTGTTAGATGTTATCCTGGGCGCATGGCTTTTGCTTTCCACCTAGTAATTCATTTCTGTGAGTTCAATTTGGGGAATGTTCTTAAATTATCTCCATGACAAGTTTCTTACTTCCTATTTTCTCTCGGTCCTTTTTCAAGAATTCCGGGATTTGGGGTTGGGAGGGGGGGGTGGTGGTGGTGGTGCAGATTGTTTGATTGTTTTGTTTTTCTAGAAGTTTGACTCTCCAGGAGACACTCTAGCTTTCTAGTCTTTTTTTTCTCCTGTTCCTCCAGCTATTTTAAGTCCTATTTTGAAAAGTTTCCTCACCTTTATTTTCTAACCATGTAGTGCACTGATTGCTTTTGCTTTTGTGTAGATTATTTCCAAGAGTTCCTCCCTCTCCCCCCCCCTTCTTTAAATGTTCTTTTTAAAAAAGA
Source organism: Nesogale talazaci (assembly GCA_004026705.1). Taxonomy (NCBI): domain Eukaryota; kingdom Metazoa; phylum Chordata; class Mammalia; order Afrosoricida; family Tenrecidae; genus Nesogale; species Nesogale talazaci. The sequence goes on along the minus strand of PVJH01027038.1, from coordinate 7,480 downwards.
AAAAAGATAGTTTATATTCTTGAGGACTTGTTTTTCTATCAGTGCTTTATAATAAATTCATCGAAGATGTAGAGGTTTAAGGAGACATGATGCCCTTGTTATTGCAAAGCTCCTTTGGGTCAGGAAGTCAGGTGGCGCCCAGTGGGTGATCTGAGACTTGGGGTCTCTTTAAATGGCAATCTCTTCATTGACAGCGGCTGCAGTCAATGACTGCAGGAATTGACTGGGGTTGGGGGATCCACTTCCAGGGTGGCTCATTCATATGACGTGGCTTGAAAAAGTTTATGGGAAAATGAAATCAAAGATAGAGATTGTTATGTGATCTTTGTGAAGCCCTCTCATATGTCTGGAGAGTTGATGATAATGCTTGGCTGGGGGCCTCAGTGCCTGTCCCTCACCCCCCACAGGGCTGCTCCACAACATGCTTACCTGTCTTCCTGCTGTGGCAACTGGCTCCTCCCAGAGCTGGCAACTGGAGAACAGGGAAGACCCAAGCAGAGGCGGCCTTTGTTAGTCTGGGAAGTCACACCACTGTTCTGTTCACCAGAGTGCGTGAGTGGCCCACCTGGCCCACGGTCAAGAGAGGGCAGGTAGACTCCACCTTTGAAGGGAAGCTTGCCAAGGGAGTTGTGGACATATCTTAAAACCACTGCATCTGGTTTCCCATCTCTGAGGATGTCCACGATAAGCTGGTGCCAAGTTTAATTCACTTCTGTGTAAGTTTTCTTCTTTCGATGAAGTCGCTGTTTTTGCACACCTTTCTTCTTCTTTTTCTCCTCCTCCTGCTCACTTTTGTGTCTCTTTTCCCCGGATGACTGCTCACGCCGGGGTGTCTACTCATATGAAGTATGGATGGAGAAAGAGTGAGACCCGAGACTCTTGTTACACAAGGAGCTGATGGACGTAAACTTCACAGCAGCTACTCTGGCGGGGCTGTGGGAGGGGCTGTTGGTTTTCATCTTGGTTTCATCTTTCTCTCTTTGGTTTGGTCAGATCTTCCAGAGAGAATTCATCCAACCTCCCACCTGGAGGGGAAAGGCGTGGCCATCAGAAAGAAAAGGAGTCAGAAGTCAATCAGAGAAGAGATGTAGGGACCTCATGAATCTACACACTTCCGCTTCGTTCCTGGTTTCTGGAAATGACCCTGGCCATCAGTGCTCCCCACAGCAACGGATAGAGACCCTTTTCTCTCCAGCAGTAAATGAGTCCCTAGATCCCTGCTGGGCTGTGGAAGGAAACGAGTGGGGGGTGGGGCTTGGGGGGAAGGGCAGTAGTGGGAAGCAGGGCAGGAGAGGGGCCTAGAAATCAAGCTGCTGCTTGAACAGATCCCACCCCCTTTCACCTCATTCCCTTGCAGGGTGCCTGCCTCTGCCAGTTCAGGAACCTCACTGAGTCAGTCTTGTAAATGGGTGGCTTTTCCCCTGAGGCTTTAGGATTTGATTCTTTCTTTCTTTCTTTCTTTCTTTTTTTTTTTTTAAGATTTGATTCCTTAGGAAGTGATCAGTCGGTAAAGAAGCCGGGTGGCACTGTAGAGGAGGCACTGGATTGCTAGCCACCAGGTCAGCTATTCAACCCCCTTTGGCCTCTCCAAGGACGAAACTGGAGGCTGTCTGCCGCCGTCAGGAGGTCCAGTCTCAGGAACGTGGCTGTAAGTTGGAAGCCACTCACCGGCAGTGGGCTGGGTTAATTACCATGTGCGTGATAGTTTTCACAATTTCATTATTGTCTTTTATGCTCTTATGAGTTTATGCTTTTAGGGAAAATCTCTTTTTCATACTTCGGTGGATTTGGGGAAGGGAGCAAAAGTCAGATGTGAATGTTCAATCTGCTAGATTTATGTACCTGTGTCTTTGCCAGAATAGCCCTGTAGAAAGATCACTCTCGTCCACAGCTGAGAGGGTCTAGAAGCACTGGCACAGCAGGAGCAGAGGTCTTAGCTATTAGGCACCCTCAGCTAAGCTCTGACTCACAGGAGGACAAAACACTGCCCTATTTCTAAAGACCACCCTCCACTCAAAGACACCAGGCATTCTTGGATGAAAGGCTGATTCCAGACTTGTGGCAGGACATGTGTGTCAGGACCATTTTGTGAGGCCAGTAAGGGAGTCCTCAAAGATAGCACATAAACAAACCCTACAGAAGCAACCCCTGCCCCCAAGGTTGCCATAATCGTGAAGTGTGTCAAAGGGATAGAAGACTAACTAACCTTTGGACATTTGATAGAATATGTGTTAGTCCGGGTAGAGAAACAAATTCATAGACACACATATGGATATAAGGGAAAGGTTAATATACAAGAAGAATGGAACATTGAGAAAGCATCCCAACCCTGTCCAGTTCAAAGTCTTAAGTCCAATATTAGCCCATATGCCCAATCCCAGTCTATAAAGTCTCTTTCTGACTCACGAAGTCAGTGGGTGCAGAGTCCCAGCTCTGGCAGGGGTCCCCTCATAGCTCCTCGTTTCCAGGGCTCAGGGTCCATCAGCAGTATCCATTGGTGATAGAAACACCTCAGCACTGGCAGGGGTCTCTCTGTGACTTTCCCAGCTTCAGAGGTCTGGTTGCATCAGGGTAAGACTGTGTGGCTTCTCCCCTGGCTCTTCCAGTTCCTCGGACACTGCCATCTCATCTTGTCAGTTAAGCAACTCCCAACAACTGGGAGATGGTCTCTCATCCCCACGAGGGAAATATCGCGAGACTTCCCAGAATTCTCAGAGAAAGCCATGTCCACAGAGGTCTCATTGGCTATCTCCAGATTGACAGGCTAGACTCCAACCCTAGACTCCCAATCATGAAATTGATGATCAAGCACATGACCGCCACAGACTACTACTCAGCCCGTGGAAGAAATGAAGTCTTGATGCATGCTGCAATGTGGATGGCGCTTGAAGACATTATGCTGAATGAGATAAGCCAATCACAAAAGGATGAATTGTGTGTCACCTTGCTTATAGCAACAGGTAGCATCAGGCAAGGATATGCAGAATAAACCTTATTCTTGTGACAGGACATGTGTGTCAGGACCATTTTGTGAGGCCAGTAAGGGAGTCCTCAAAGACAGAACAACTGGGAGATGGTCTCTCATCCCCACGAGGGAAATATCGCGAGACTTCCCAGAGTTCTCAGAGAAAGCCATGTCCACAGAGGATGATTTGGGGGGTGTAGTAGTTCCATAATCTGGGGTCAGATTGAGGATTAAGAGTGAAGGGGTGGAGCCTCGCCTGTCAATCAGATAATAGCCAGTGATACCTCTGTGTGGGCATGGATTTCTCCTAAGGATTCTGAGAACTCCGGTATTCCCTCCTGGGAGGGGAGAGATACTCTCTTGGCTCAATCCCTGTGAGACATCTCTGTTGAGAAGACACACAGAGAGAGCTCTGTAGCTAGCGAAGCCACGTGGAGACCCCTGCCAGTGCTGAGATGCTTACCACACCGCTGGAGTCACTGGTTTGTGATCTTCCTGCATTTGGCATGTTTGGCACTGCATGTTTTGTGAGTCTGAAGCAGTCTTTATAGATTGGTATTGCACACATGGGCTAATATCGAACTTATGGACTTGATCTAGATTAGGCTGGAGTGTTTCCTTTCTTTTTTTAAAAAAATTTTTATTGGGGCTCATACAAATTTTTTTTTGTAACCTTACAAGATCGGACTTTAAAAAAATTTTTTTGAATCATTTTATTGGGAGCTCGTACAACTCTTATCACAATCACACATACATCCATTGTCTCAAGAAGATTTGAACATTTGTTTCCATCATCATTTTCAAACATTTTCCTTCTACTTGAGCCCTTGGTATCAGCTCCTCATTTCCCCCCTTCCTCTCTCATGAACTCTCGATAATTTATCAATTATTATTTTGTCATGTCTGACACTGACTGATGTCTCCCTTCACCCACTTTTCTATTGTCCATCCCCCAGGGAGGAGGTTATATGTTGGTCATTGGGATCAGTTCCCCCTTTTTCTCTTTACCTTTCTCTTACCCTCCTGGTATCACTACTCTCATTATTGGTTCTGAGGTGTTTATCTGTCCTGGATTTCTGTTTTTCCAGCTTTTATCTGTACCAATGTACATCCTCTGGTTTAGAATTGGGATCATGATAGTCAGGGGAAGAGAGCATTAAAGAACTAGAGGAAACTTGTATGTTTCATTGGCGCTATACTGCATCCTGACTAGGTAGTCTCCTCCCTGAGACCCTTGTATAAGGGGATGTCCAGTTGCCTATAAATGGGCTTTGGGTCTCTACTCTGCTCTCCCCCTCATTCACAATGATATGACTCTTTGTTCTTTGATGCCCAATACCTGATCCTATCGACACTTCGCGATCACACAGTCTGGTGTGATTTTTTTCATGTGGGCTTTGCTGCTTTGCAGCTAGATAGCCACTTACTTATCTTCAAACCTCCAGATGCTATATCCTTCGATAGCCTGGCACCATCAGCTTTCTTCATCACATTTGCTTATGCACCTGCTTTGTCTTCAGCAATTGTGTTGGGAAGGTGAGCATCATAGAATGACAGGTTAATAGAACAAAGTGTTCTTGTATTGAGGGAGTACTTGAGGAAGGCCCAATGTCCATCTGCTACCTTAATACTAAGCCTATAAATATAAGTACAAAGATCTATTTCCCCATTTTCACATTTAAGTATATTTACCTAAGTACATGCCTGTATGTAGACCTCTATAAATGCCCGTTGCCTCCTAGTTCTTTCTTCGATTTCCTTTTTTACTTTCCTCTTGTCCCACTGTCATGTTCAGCCTTCATTTAAATTTCAGGTATGTTTTCTTAATGAATGATTACTCTTTATATAAAGCTCTTTCTGGACTGAGCCCCGGTGGCGTAGTGGTTGTGCGCGGGACTGCGGCCCACTGGGATGGAGGTTCAATTCTGTTTCCCAGGAGCAAAGGCTGGGCCTCCTACTCCCACCACCTGAGGGCAGTGATGCCTATAAAAAAAAAAATTTAAAAAAAAAAGCTCTTTCTTAGACCCATATGAGTGTCTCTGGATTTGTTTCCCTAGCTGACCTGGACTAACACAGGGGTAATGAAGTGTTTATCATCATAGAGTATTGAGTTTTGTTTACAGTGATGGAAAGATCCCATTAATTAAGGATAGGATTACACAGGCTGCTCATGAAATCACTTTCAATAATTTATTTAGCTGTAAAAAGTTGAAATGACAAAAAGACAAAAATAACAACAAGCGTATCTGCTAAATTGTTACTTACCTACAAGCAAATACCTCACGGAGGGTTGCTGGTTGGTTTGGAGGTACAGGGTAATAGTTTCATGGAACATCCCAGGTAGTTAGTGGCCTACTCTGTGTTCAGGGCTTCTAGTCTACCTCCTGATCTCTTGAGTATGCCCGCGGTCTTTCAAGGGGGCAAGCTGCCAAGTGAGACCACAACAACTGCTCTTCATCCAATTGGAGCCCCTGAGGAAGGGGGAAACCCAAGCGTAGTGGGACAAACTGGAATGCGTGTCTTCCTTTGTCAAAGACAGGATCTGCGTTGCCAGAGAAGAATCCTGATAAAAAGGGAGGAATAACAGAGAAGCATGGTGAATTCCCATGGAATCCATGTTTTGTGGAGCCACGGAGGTTTGGTGAACCCTTGAAGCTATTGCCCTGAGCTCATCTTGGAGCTTCCACCAAAAGCTATTTCCTGTGGTCTTCTTGAAACCAAAGACCAGTGCGACTTAGCTGGTAAGTACTGGCTGCCTTGAGCATGTTCGCTTTGAAGAGCTGCAACATTTGATGGAGCTGGCGACAGTCATTTGAAAGATGACGGAGGAAACTGAGTGACTTTATGAAAGTGGGGGAGGGACAACTCAGAAAAGGAGGCTGGGAATGAAGAACGCAATCAGTGTCCCCAAAATGCATGGAACATGCGTTGAATTGGGATAGTCTGATATGTATTCCCCCCCAAATCATAAAAATATGACAAATGACAAAATTTCATAGATACTATGTGTGTATGTATACATACATATATGCATACACACACACACATATATATATCGCAGGCTTCCTACCATACATCTTGGTCATTCTCTTCAAAACTGTCAAGGTCATTAAAACCAAGACCTGGGTGAGAAAGGATCACAGCCAAGATGAGACATGAGCACCAACTGCAATGTGGGACCCGGAGACAGGAAAAGGACATTCGATTAAAAAACAAGGAAACACTGATAAAGTATAAGTTGCAATATTATGTCAACAATGATTTGTGAATTGTGGGGCATGTACCGTATTCATGTTGTTATTAGTTACTGTCGAGCAGATGCCTACTCCTGGCCACCCGTGGGTACAGAGTCCAATGATGACAGGAAGTTTCCAAGGCCTGTGACCTTTGCGGGCATATCTCTAGGCCTGTGGGTTTCCCAAGGTGTCTTTGGGTGGGAATCATTTGCATCAGCAAAGGACTCCTGCCTACTGTAGTCTTATAAGATGTGAATAGTAGGGGAGACTGCAGGAGTGCTGATCCCAAGGTCACCAGTTCAAGGGTACCAGCTGCTTCAAGGGAGAAAGAGGAGGCAATCTGCTCTCATATAACTTTGCCGTCTCCCAAACCCCACAGAGCAGCAGTTCTCGACCTTCCTCATGGTGCCACCCTTCCATACAGTTCCTCACGTGGTGGTGACCCCCCAACGGTAAAATGACTTTTGTTGCTACTTCATCACTGTCATTTTGCTACTGTTGTGAATTGGGCGACCCCTGTGAAAGGGTCCTTTAATCCCCAGAGGGGTCACAACCCTCAGGCTGGGAACCGCTGCCATAGGACTTGCTGTGAGTCGCCACCCCACTCAAGGGCCGTGGGTCTTGTGGTTTGGGTTTGCCTAGAGTCCACGGGGACTCTCCATACAATCGCCTCAGTTTTTCTGGAATGTGAAATTATTCTAAAATACAACTGTTATTGCCAGAACAAATCATAAAGACAAATCGGCTATGCCATTTGCCTGTTTAATACTTCCACTAACTTTCCATCCTATTAGAAATAAACCCCGCCCGTGTCAGGTAATGTTGAATGGACCCTGATTGGGGTAGCCCCGTGAGTGTCGGAGTAGAGCTATGACCCGGCTGTGCCCATAGGGTTTTCAAGGGCGACTTTTCAGAAGCATATCATTAAGCTTGTCTTCTAAGGTGCAGGGGGCGGGGGGGCGGGGGGGGGAAGGTGGTCTCCAACCTCCAACTTTGGGATTAACGAAGCACTTAACAGTTGGCACCACCGAGACTTGGGCCCTGCCCTGGCCTGTACAACTCAACTCAGGTTGACCATGAGAGACCTCTTCAACCTCAAGCTTGGACTTTCTCCAAGCTTCTTGAACTGGTTCCTCTGACTCCTGCCCGCCGGCTTTTGCATAGGCTACTTGTTCTGCTTTCCAGCATTTCCAGAGAGCCCTGCCTCCTCATCTAAGGCACACCTGCCCCACCCCATGCCCCAAAGCCAAATTCACTGCCATCCAGTTGATGCTGACTT
>PVJH01027037.1:0-29220 GCA_004026705.1 Nesogale talazaci | reverse complement strand
ATATTAGCTCTCTCTCGGAAGTGAGTTGTACTGAGTCATTTGTACTGCTTTATAGATTAATTAACTGTTAATTTCTTATGTTATCTATCTCTATCTATCTATCTTAACATCATCTATCTATCATCTTTCTATGTATCTTTATTAGCTTCCTGGTTTTGTTTCTCCAGTCTAACATAGTTAGATTGCTTTTAAAAAGTGTATCTCAGATCATTTGGATGTTTACAGCCATTCCACTAGATGTCAGGCTAACCTAGAAAGTTAATTGCTATAAGACTGAGTTCAGTATTCATTTGACATGTTGATTCTCCTATCATTACTTTAAAGGAGAGTGTTTTTGTACATACTTTAGAAAACGCAATGGTGAGTGCTTCGTCATTCTATATTGGTCACCAAGGATCTAATTGTCTTGGGATGTAGAAGGTTCTTATACATATTTTGGTTCTTCAGAGAATTATTTAACTACCAATAATAAAATGCTTATGAAATATAATGACAGCTACTAATAACTATGGCATACTGATTAATGCCAGACACTGTGATAATTGCTTCCTATGTTTTATCTCATTTAGTTTCAGCCAATAACTTAGTAACAATAAAGAGATAACTTAGTGAGGAAAACAATGCTATTAGATCAATGGTATTTTCTAGTACTATTTTAAAAAGAACAATGCTATCTATTAAGGAATGACACTATTTATTAAAGAAGTTAAGAAATTGCTCTTAGAAACTTAAAAAGGTAGTTTATTAACCCTTTATGATTACTGATAAAACAATAAATTAAGATATATTAAAAATGAAGGAATTGTTGATGTTTTTTTTCCCACCTGGAATTCAGGTACACAGAGCTAAACAAACAGGTTTGTTGTTGTCAGGTGTCATTGACCCAGTTCCAACTCATAGCCACCCTGAGAACCAAAGAAGGAGACACTGCTCTGCCCTGCACCTTCCTTGCAATGGTTCTGAGCCCATTGTCAACCTTGTCGAAGGCCTCCCTCTTTTTCATTGTCTCTCTGCTCCATCAAGTATGATGTCCTACTCCAGGACTAGTCTATTCCGACAATATGTCCAAAGAACATAAGACAAATTCTTGCCATCCTTGAATTATAGGGCATATTCTATGTGAAGTCCTCAGGTGAATGAAGGTTTATTCACAAGCAACTGTTAGAAGGGAGGTGTGGTTGGAGTTGTACATAAAGGACAAAGACCCTGAGCAAATAGGTTTCATCTGGAAGCAAGGAGGACACGGAATGGTAGGGTGTGAAGGAAAAAGGTCCAATACCAGATTGTGACTGTGGAAAAAGCATAGAAGTTGGAATAAGATAGACATTGGCTGGATTTTCCATTACTACTTATTACCTTTACTTGGAGTTTTGACAGTTTAGTCACATCTCTAAACTTCAGTTCTCTCATTAGACCATGGAGAACGGTGTAATGCTTGCCTTCTAGTACTGAAGACACTATTAGCCAGGACAATATATGTAAAGTACTGATTAGTCTGTGATAGAGCATATAGTTCAATAAGATGTAGTCTAATTTAATTAAAAACTATATAGACTTTCTTCTATGATTTTAAACATTTTTTGTGATTTTTTAAAATTTAGAACTCAGTAATAGAACAAATTGAATTTATACTTCACTTCAGTTGATGATTTTAATTATTGGCCCATGTCCAAAACTCTGTGACATTTAATTGAGTGTGACTCATTTTGTCTTATAATGCTCCCAGTTGTATCATTATATTAATTTTCATTTTAAACATTCATTTTCATATACCATTTCTCCTACATAGAGACCATTCAAAAACAGATGAAGCTGCTCATTGACAAGGAGCTTCCAGAAATTCAGGCCAGATTCAGAAGAAGACGTGGAAGAAGAATGCTAATGTCAGGTGGGCTTTGTCTAAAAGGAGAGAATCCCCCAAAGATATTTACTTATGACTTATAGAATGTACAAAGACATTCAACTCTGTGGACCACAAAAAACTATAGATAGCTTTCAAAAGAATGGGAATTCCAGAATACTTCATTGTGTTCATGCAAACCTGTACATGGAACAGAATCTGTGCTTGAAACCTGCAGCTGTGTGAACAAAACAAAAGGATACTGCATGGTTTAAACTGAAGGAAGATGTACAACAGGGTTATAGTCTCACCATTTATGGTAGTTACAGAACCTGTTGTCAACTTAAGACAACATGTAAAGGGGTGGAGTATAGTCTGTTAACCAGGTCACAGCTTGAAGACCTCATTTGGAGGCGCCATGGAGATAACTAGCTCCTTGGAAGCAGAACACATGGTCAGTCCCCATGAGATATTCTTGTTGACAAGTCACACAGAGACAGGCTGATGGCAGTCAGAGCCTCAGAGGTAGAGAATCTAAGTGGAGACCCCTGTTGAGATGCTAACACAGCTACTGGATCCAAAAGACCAGCCATTCGCAACCCGTGTGATGTTTCTAACTGTAACAGATTATTTCAGATTATAAAAAAACTTTGATAAACATTTTCACTTAAGTTGCCTTTTGATCCATATGCTGGTGACTTGGTATATATTCCCAGGTATGTGAATATTGTACCATGGGGAAAGTGTATATTGAATTTATTAAGTACTACCTGCTTGTTTTCCATAATGCTCCTTCAGGTATATTCCTGCCAGAGGAGCATGGAAAGTCTTATTTCTCTCCTATCCCCCAAATTATCATTTGATATTTAATTTTTGACACTCTGATGATTGTAAAACTGTTTCTCAATACTGTCACAATATACATTTCCCTAATTGTTGGCTTGTTTCTGTGATTGCTGGTGCACATTCACATTTATCTGCCATTTAGGACCCCAGTAAATGATTTGTCTGTATATTTTGCCTGTTTTCTCCTGATGTTTTCTGTCTTTTTCTTGTAATTTGCAGGTGTTCCTTATATACTATATATATTAACTCTCTAGTAGTTTGACTTTTCTGGTCTGTCAGCTGTCAGTCTTGCTTGTGGAGCGTTTATGAAGTGAGGTTACTCTATTTTGATGCAATTAAATTAATCTCTCCTATTTTGGGGCTTCTCTTATGTTAGATATAAGACATTCTTTTGTGGGAAACTGAGAACCTTGAAGGAATTTCATGTGACCACAGGATTTAGCATACCAGCCCTAGTGTTTGCAGTTAAAGTGTGGGGGAAAGCACTGCACTACACACATTCCAGGAAGGACGTTTCTCCCAGCACATTTAAATGCCCAAATAAAGCTATCTCTACAACTGCCTGCCTCCTCATGCACGCAATTAAGGGATGCTTATCTCTAAGAGCATTTGGTCCATTTGTCCCTTATCTTTTTTTCCCCATTAATCATTTTATTGGGGGCTCATACATCGCTTTTCACAATACATAGTTAAATATACTGTGCCAAGCACCTTTACATGCCTGCTGCCGTTATCATTCTCCAAATATCCACCTTTCCATCCATCATTCTCCATATATCCGCCTTTTCACCTGGGCCCTTGGTATCAGCTTCTTATCCTTTCTCCTCCACTCTCACCACTGGCCGTGAGGGGTTCATCTGTCCTGGGTTCCCTGTATTTCCAGTTCCCATCTCTACCAGTGTACCTCCTCCAGTCCAGCTGGATTTGTAAGGTAGAATTGGGACCATGATTGTTGGAGAGAGGAAGCATTCAGGAACTAGAGGAAAGTTGTATGCTTCATCGCTGTCTCACTGCACCTTGACTGGCCCATCTCCTCCCTGTGACTCCCCTGTAAGAGGATGTCCAATAGCCCACAAGTGGGCCTTGGATCCCCACCCTGCTCTCCCCCTCATTCTTAGTGATGTGATTCCTGTTCTTTTGATGTTTGATGTCTGCCCCCTTTGACCCCTTGTGATCACACAGGTTGATGTGCTTTTTTTTGTGTGGGCTTGGATACTTCTCAGCCAGATGATCATTTGTTTATCTTCAGGCTCTGAGACCCCAGACTCTATATCCTTTGATAGCTGGGTGCCATCGGTTTTCTTCTCCACATTTGCTTATGTACCTATTTGACTTCAGTGATAATATTGGGCCATGGGCATCATGGAATACCAGATTCATAGAACAAAGTGTTCTTGCATTGAGGGGGTGCCTGGGTGGAGGCCCAAGGTCTAGCTGCTACCTTAGTACCAAACCTATAACTATATGTACCTGGGTTTATTCCCTCCATGTCATAATTACATTTACATATGTACATGCCTGTGTTTAGACCTCTGCAAGTGCCCTTTGCCTTCTAGTACCTTCCTCTATTTCCTTCTGCTTTCCTCCTGTTGCATTGTCATGCTCAGTCTTCATTTGATTTTCTGTATTTCCTCTCTGTTACATTACCCTTACTTTGGCCTTACCAGGCCTTCCATACCCTCCTCACCACCGATTGCAGAACACTTGTTGTTCCCCCTGCCTCTGAGACTTTCACGCCCCATTTCCTCTCCCCTCTCCCCTGCGTCCCTCAGGAACCATTGGTCCAGTCATTCTCTCCCTGCGACTGGCCATCCAGGAGTGCTCCCTTCTTGATTCAGTCCATTTTGGGGGCTCAGACTGCATTGCTTCCCCGCCGTGTGACCCCTGACATGTCCTCTGTTGCTGTCTGAGTGTGACAAGCCCTGTTGTTGTTTTCCTAGTCCCTCCCTGTGGCTTAGGTCCCCACAGGGGCACAGACCTCTGAGCATTGTGGGAAGGGATCGGGTCAGCATGGGGAACGGACTGGTTCTCTTTCTCTTCCTCCAATTCCACCTGTCTCCATGTGGGTGTGGCATGCTGATCCCTCTCCACAACCTGTTCTCTGCCACACCCACTTCCATTGAGGAAGTCAATCTGGTTCTGGTTGTGGCCGGCCCTGTAGCTTTCTCTTTTCATGCTTTCTTCCAGGTGTCCTCACTATCCTCATAGTTGGGTGCTTCATGGTAGAATCTGCACACCCACTCCAGCTTTTGTGGAGACAAGACCCATACTTTCCCTCTTGGTGGGTTAGTGCCCTGCTCTCTCCATTATCCTGTCACTTTTGAACGCCCTTTTTCTCCCTCCTCCCTCCGTCCTTCCCCCATACCGTTCTGTAACCAACATGCACCTCCCTGGGTTTGGTCCCACCTCCCCCCTTTCCCTAGATCTCTAACCAACTGTGATGTTATAGGAGTCTTCTTTCCTAAACCTACCATGTTGTTTTTGAGTGCAGCATAGTACTCCATTGTGTATATGTGCCAGAGTTTGCTGATCTGCTCAACTACTGATGGAAATTTACATTGTTTCCAACTCTTTGTGAAAGTGAATCATACTGCAATAAAACTTTGGCATGCACACTACTGGCCGTGGTTTATTTCTTACCTCTTCTGGCTATATACCCAGTAGAGGCTAGCTGGGTCGTAAGGTAGCTGAATTTCCATTTTTGTTAGGTATTGCTAGACTGCTTTCCACAGTGGCTGTACATATCTACAGGACCACCAGCAATGTAGATGTGTACCTCTTTCACCACATCCCCTCCAACATTTGTTGCTCTCCACTTTTCTGATTTGGGCTAGGCTCAAAGATGTTAGATGGTATCTCATAGTTGTTTTGAGCTGTATTTCTCTGATGGCTAATGATCAGGAGAATTTTCTCATATGTTTATTGTCCATATGGATCTCCTCCTTAGTGAAACTTCTTAGTTATTTTCCCCATTTCTTCAAAGGGTTAGCTGATTTCCTCATTTTGCAGGCAAGGAGGATATTGTAGATTTTTGTTATAAGCCCTTTGTCTGTTGTGTCATTGCTAAAAATCCTCTTCCAGTCTGTGGACCCTCTAGTTACCCTCTTGGTAAAGTCTCTTGATGCACACAGGTGTTTTATCCTTAGTAAGTTCCATTTGTCATTTTCAGATTCTCCTGTGTGTGTACCCTGCCCTATTGCAGTCAGCCTTTGTATTCTCTCGGCCAAGGTTCTTAGATTTTTTCCCCCCTATTCTTTCACTTATTGTCCTAATGGTTTGGGTTTTACTTTAGGTCCATGATCCACCTCAAGTTTGTTCTTGTGCATGGGGTGAGGTACATATTCGGTTTCATTTTACTACATGTGGATTTCCATTGTTTCCAGATTTGCTAAATAGAATGTCACCATCCCAATTGATGCTTTTGGGGTCCTTGTCAAAAATCAGTTTTCTATATGCTAATGGTTTTATTTCTGGATTTTCTTTTTTTGGGGGGGCATCCCTGCCCTCTGGTAGGAGTGGGAGGCCTACCCTTGCTCCTGGAGAGCTGCTGCTGGATTTGAATGGCCAAGTCAGTGGGCCACAATCCAGCACTCAACCACTATACCACCAGGGCTCAGCCCTATTTCTGGGTTTTCTATTCTTTGCCATTGATCTGGGTATCTGTCATTATGCCAGTATCATGCTGTTTTGACCACTGTGACTTTGTAGTAGGTATGAAAGTCAGGTAAAGCAGGCCCTTCATCTGTGTCCTTCTTGAGGAGATCGCTGCCAATTCTGGGCTTTTTTCCTCTCTATATGAAGTTGGTGACCAGTTTTTCCAGTTCTCTGAAGAAGGTTGTTGGTATTTGAATTGGGATAGCATTGAACTTATAAAGTGCCCTGGGTAGGATAGACATCTTCACTATATTGAGTCTTCCAATTCATAAGCATGGGATATTCCTCCATTTTTGGAGGTTGCTTTTGGTTTCCTGTAGTAGGGTTTTGTAGTTTTCCTTGTATAGGTCTTTTTTTTGGATATATATATATATATATATCCCTATCTGTTTCAATTTATTTTTGGCTATTGTGGATGATACTGCCTTCCTATTCTCCTCTTCCATGGTCTTGTCTTATGTATACAGCAAACCAATCGACTTCTATTTGCTAATCTTGTACTCTGCCACTCTTCCATATTCCTCTATCACTGTCAGTACTCTGGATTTGTCCCTTATCTTAAGGACCATTTTTTTGCACCTCTTGTCTCTTGCATGCCTGACCCTCCCTTTGAAGTACTCCCTTAAGGGTTTGAAATAGTCAAGATTAGTACATTGCCCATTTTTTATGTGTATGTACAACACAAACCTGCATGCCTCAAGAGCTATATAAACCCCATTGCTAAATAAACTCGAGACTCTTCTCACTTCTCCCAACAATGGAGGTGGGTCCCCTGTCCTCTGTTTTCCATCTTCTTTAATCACACATATTGCTCCACAGATCCCTACAAGTGGTGACAGAACAGGGACCTGAAGGAAAGCTCCATGAAAAGGTGGGAACTACTCCCCCCGCCCCCAACAATTGCATAATTCCACTGAAAGTAGTGTGAGGAGTTTGGGGAATTGTTTGAAAAGAGATTCTAGTTGGGTGATTGTTGAAATTTAGCAGGGTCATAAGGCAAAGTTGATGAAGATCTAGAACTTACTGTACTATGCGTACCTATGTGTTAAGACCACATGGGTAGCAGTAACTAAAGGAAAGATGCAAAGACTTTTACAAGTAGTGGAACAGTGCAATCCACGGTTCCCCTAGGAGGGAGCTTTAGACCTAGGAACTGGGGAAAAGGTTTCTCAAAAATTGAAAAAGTTTCACCAGGAATGGGAGAATATTCCTATGGAGAGTTGGGCTATGTGGGCACTAGTTAGGATGGTATTAGAACCTTTGCAGACAGAGGAAGAAAAAAAGGAGGATCTTCAATGTCGTGGAAAGCGTTATATGAGATATTCAAACTTATAAAAGACTACTACATCTGTGGATAAGTATGCGTTAGATAAGGAAACTTCTAAGAAAGTTCCAGAAGCTTTTACTAGGCCAGAATTTTACAATAAAATGCTCTGCACCTCCCATAGACAGGGGTGGGGGTGGAGCTCGCTCAGAAGAGCCTGATCTGTGTTCTCAGTACTGTAGACTTAACTGCTCAAGAAGAGATTCAGTTAATACCTGGAGCACTCCCAGCAGTGGTTAACAAAGAAGTGTCGGGGCCTCTGCTGAAAGAAAAAGTTGGGCTTTTATGAGGGCACGCTAACCTGAATTTTCAAGGCATTCAATTTGCCCCTGGAATCATCGATCGAGATTATGAAGGGGTCCTTAAAACTGAAATCCCCTGAGTTATCAAGAAGAGAAGTCGTATTTGGCGGTGACTTTCACTCCCTTATTTTCCTCGTGGAAAAAAAACGCTACTCAGGGAGGAGCTCCCAAGGTCATAGAGTGTCATGAATAGCTAAGAATGCCCCTGTGTGGAAATGATCACGAGGGGAAAATGGTTTCCTGGACTTTTAGATTGCAGAGCTGATGGCACTGTCAAGAGTCATCAGCAGTGGCTTATGGTGTGGCCACTCACGGCTCTTGTATCGGGCCTGGAGGGTGTAGGGGAAGTAAGTCAGGATGGGATGTGGTGAAGTGGAAAATCCTTCAGTGTGCCGGGCCTGAAGCCTGCTGTCACCATCACACCTATAAATAAGTCTTTGGGGATGAGATCTGTTTCAACAATGGAGAGATTGATTGTATATAGCTCCTCAGAAGCCTAGCACCCAAACCATGATGAAAAGGGGTCATGAAGGGGGAGGGGTCTTGAATAAACTGAGCAAGGAGATCCTTTTCAATCAAGGGTACTCCTACAAATAATACTTATGGCTTTTGCTGTTCATATTTTTAACCAGCACTCCATAATGGGATACTACAACAGACTGATATGACATAAATTGTTTCTGCAGATTTTCAAATAGCACTGGCTGATTTTATGGAAAGTTGGATTGTCATTATCCTCTGGGGACACTCTGGGAGTTCCTGAACCAGACTCCATGGATAATTAACACAATCTCCTCTGCTAAGCCATTCCAGGGAGCCACTATTGTGCACTCACTGATCTATATGTCAGTTTTAGCACTGGGAGTGTAGGGGTGGAGTCTAGCCTGTCAATCTGGAGATAGCCAATGAGACCTCTGTGTGAGCATAGCTTTCTCTGAGAATTCTGGGAAATCTCATGGTATTTTCCCCATGGAGGTGAGAGACTATAGAAACTGGGACTGACAAGACAAGATAGCAACATGAGAGGAACTGGAGGACCTGGAGGAGAAGCCACATAGGCTTACCCTGATGGAATCAGACCTCTGAAGCCAGAAAAGCCACAGAGAGACCCCTGCCAGCGCTGAGATGCTTCTACCGCCACTGGATACTGCTGATGTACCCTGAACCCTGGAAACGAGGAGTCATGGGGAGACCCCTGCCAGCACTGGGATACTTCTACTGCTGCTGGATATTCAAGACTCTGCATCCACTGGCCTGTGATTGTTCTGGTGTTATTGCACATGCCTTGTGAGTTGGAAGAAGACTTTATAGACTGGTGTTGTACATGTGGGCTAATATCGAGCTTGTGGACTTGGACTGGATTGGGTTGGGATACTTTCTCGATGTTCCATTCCTCTAGTATATAAACCTTTCCCTTAAATCCATATGCGTGTTTATGAATTTGTTTCTCTAGTCTACCTGGACTAACACACCTATGTATTTTACAGATGGTTCTGGCAACAGACAACCCACCTGTTGGAGCCCCTCCTTACTGTCTCTTCAAACTTGTCATACCTCTGCTAGGTTTCTGGTGTAGGAAATACCTCTGTTCTTGACTTCACATGAGAATGAACACATATTGAAGCTTGGGTTGTGATACAAGTGAGTTTTTATAAAGGAAAGAAGTTTCAGGTTATATAGTCACTCAATACAGACAACTCACATGATTACACCCACACATGGTGGCCTGAGGTCAGAGAGGAAGTCCACAGCACAGTTGAATGGAGGGCAGAAAAACAGTCTAAAGGGCAGTGGTCCCAAGGTTCTGGCATTTAGGGCCTTTGACATGTCGATGGTACTAGTTAACACCATTGGCTGAATTAAGCCCACTTGGCCTACTTTGGGCCCATCCAGGTGTCCCTCCCACCTCCTTTGGGGTCCTGAATTTGGAGCATGCCCAGTAGATACCCCTGGTCCCTGTTCTATTACCTAACATTTTCCCACTAAAGGAGGATTAATCCAAATCTTTAGGGTGCTAGGTGATGACGTCTCTAGCTGCTTCCTGCTGGCAAAAAGGGCATGGAGTGGGGCTTTGGATCCACAGCCTCCCTACTCTGTTGAAAGGGGTTGTCTACTCATGGTCCACAATGGATGAACTTGGCGTGATTCAGGAGCTGGTGATCCTGGGATTGACATGCTTGGCTCAGAGACATTGGTAACCTGATGATGTCTGAAAGAAACAAAACAGGTGAATAGTTTTGGTAAGACAGAAGCAAAGCTGCGAGGTAGCAGTCCCCTCGGAGGTGGGTGTTAGTGTCACGGGAAATTTAGAAAAGAAATCTTAGGATTGACAGGCATGGGTGCCAGTTTACTTTAAACATAGGAATTGTGGGGAAACACTTACGGGTTTAGAGACTGTGGTGGGTTTGAAGTAGGGTTTTCTGTGAAGCACTTATCTGTCCTGGCCTGACAGTGAAACACCCTTCATCAGCACTCAGACTGTTCCAGGTCTGCATGCTCCACTTCTGAGGGGTCTGGGTGCAATAGCTCCCATGGATTCAGCCGTGAATGGTGCCTGGGTTACAGGGAAGAAGGTGAGGACAGGATAGGCAGCCCCAGTATCTATGAGGAAATCTACTGACCTACCTGCCACATCAGTGACTCACCCAATATTCCAGACCCATTCCAGCTCTATCCTGCAGCTTTGTTGGCTGGACTGGGCCAATCTTCAATTAACAGCTGCCCAATGGCCAACAGGTACCTTCCCTCCCGATTCTTGGCCATAAGACAAAGGATTGCCTAGTGGCCAGTTTGTTTGCAGTGGTGGCATGGTTCTCGGGGATGTCTAGTCTAGTTAGGGCAGTTCTGTGCCCAGTGACTGGCTTCCAACACACATAGCATTTGGCACTTTGGTCACAGGTCTGGGAAACCTGGGAGATGACTGATGGACAGGGGTTAGCAAGTGCATGTCTGGGCATGTCTGATGTCCTTCCATCTCTCCTTCTCCAGAGCCTGCATCTCCCTGTCCTCTTCCCTATTTTAAAAGGTAGTGATGGCACCAGTGACCATATCCTTCCAG
Source organism: Nesogale talazaci (assembly GCA_004026705.1). Classification (NCBI taxonomy): domain Eukaryota; kingdom Metazoa; phylum Chordata; class Mammalia; order Afrosoricida; family Tenrecidae; genus Nesogale; species Nesogale talazaci. The sequence continues at coordinate 18,196 of PVJH01027037.1, read as the reverse complement.
GGTAACTCCTTCAGGCTTCTGCACTAACTTTTGGCGCTTTTCCCGGATGTCTGGTGTGGTCTGTGAGAGAAATTTGTCCCCGAGTAAGACTTGCCCTTCATAGGAATCAATGTCTACAGCAATGTGATTCTTCAGGACCTCTTTTAGCTGCTCTAAGAAGTCTATGGGACTTTCGCCAGGCCCCTCATGAATAACTGTCACTCTGGCATAAATAATGGCTTTTCGCCTGCCTGACTTTAGTCCACTTGTGATACACACCAGAAAATGTTCCCTTGCCCATTCATCCTGGGGTTCATTATAATCCCAAGCAGGGTCAGTAGATGATACAGCTTTTACTTCTGTTGGGTACTTATCATCCATCACATATAAATTCTCTGCATATTTCCTAATACCTTTTAGCTCTTGTCCTTTCGTAGTCTGTCATAGTCTGTCCTAGTAGGGCTTTTACATCCTTCCAACTCAAATCATAGGCTAGGGTGAGGTGCTAGAAGCTTTCTATGTTCCATTTGGGTTTGTCAGAGTAACCTTGCAGACCACTTGTAAACTTCTTGAGTTCAGCTAGGGTGAAAGGCCTGTGGACTGCCTGGGGACCAAACTCACCAGCTGTCTCTACTAAAGATAGAACATTGACAGTTTCACCTGTTTCCCCTTCCACCCTCTACAGGCTCAGGGTCCAAAGGTGCCCCAGGGATGGGAGTGCAGTAGCCCTCAGTTTCAGGGCCCCTTAGGAGGCTCATCGTACACTGGGACGAAAGGTTTTTACCATTTATCAAAAGCAAAAAATGCTCAGGCATAAGGGAGCTCCTCCCACTTCACCATCCTCCCACAGAAATGTTCTCGTCGAATCAAGTTTGGAAGTGAAAGTGTGCAGTTCTTTGGCCAGGATTCCCCATTTAGAATGTACTGCAGCCACATGGAATTGCAAAATGAAACCAGCTTTCATTGACCCAGGTCAAATCTTTCCCACTTACACAGGAGACATGGAAGTGGGGTTCCCTTTGGCACAGGTCACCCCATCTCCCTCTAGAAAACACAATCAGAAAAGTCAAGATGGCCGTGACTGTAGTTCCAGTGTGCGGCACTAGGGTGCTGTAAACCTGAGTCCTTGTTCAAGGGAGCACCCTGAGCAGGAGCCCTTGTTCAAGGGAGGGGCTCAGGGACCAAATCTTTGTTGGCCAACTAGGTCCTGAGTGTCTTTTAGACTGCAAGCTAGGTGGGCCACTGTTTTGAGTGCCCCCCAACTTCTTTCTTTCTTTCTTCTTTCCTTATTTCTTCCTTTCTTACATTCTTTTCTTATTTTATTCCTCTTTATTTTTCTGGAAATTAAAAAAATCATTTTATTGGGTGCTCATGCAAACCTTATGGTCAATACATACATCAATTGTATGTAGTCCACATTTGCACATTTTTGGCCATCATTATTCTCTAAACATCCTCCTTCTATGTAGGCTCCCAGTATCAGCTCCCCATATTTCCATTCCCTCCCCCTCCCCCATGAACCCTCAATAATTTACAAATTATCATTATTTTGTCATATCGTACACTGTCCGATGTGTCCCTTCACCCACTTCTCTGTTGTCCATACCCCAGGGAGGATGTTGATCCCTGTAATTGGTTCCCCCTTTCCACTCTACCTTCCTGGTTTCACCACTCTCACCACTGGTCCTGAAGGGATCATCTCTCTTGAATTCCCCATGTTTCTGGCTCCAGTGTACATCCCCTGGTCTAGCTCGATTTATAAGGTAGAATTGGAATCCTGATGGTGGGTGAGAGGAGCATTTAAGAACTAGAGGAAAGTTGTATATTTCATTGTTGCTACACTGCACCTTGACTGGCTCGTGTCCTCCCTGTGACCCCTCTATAAGGGTATGTCACTTCACCTATTGATGGGTTTGAGTCCCCAATTTGTACTCCCCCTCACTTATTATGATACAATTTTTAGTTCTTTGATGCCTGATAACCGATCCCTCTGACACCTTGGGATCATACAGGCTGGTGTGCTTCTTTCATGTGGACCTTGTTCCTTCTGAGCTGGATGGCTGCTTGTTTACATTCAAGCCTTTAAGACCCCAGGCACTATATCTTTTGATAGCCAGGCACCATCAGCTTTTTTCACCACTTTTGCTTATGCTCACATTTGTCTTCAGTGACCATGCCAGGAAGGTCTGCTTTCAAAGACGACCACTGGTACAAGAGACATTGTGAAACTTTGAAGGGGTGAAGAGACTGATCAGTTGGCTCAGGGAACATTGTGGGGAAATTGGGGTCCCTGCTGGAACTGTACCAGGAACGTGCTGAAGGCGGTATTGCTGAAAAAGCGTTGGAGATTAAAGGTAGCAGTTACTCAGAAGCTTGACTTCTGAGTGTCTTTGACCAAGGTATTGACAATGGAAAACCAGGTGGTAGAAAAACCACTTAGCTCACTGGCAGGGTGCTGAAGCAAACACCTGATAGGACCAAGCAGCTTGTTTGTAAACCAGGAGACAACAAAGGGAAGGGATAGAGTAAGGGAGCATCTAACCACAGGGAATTAAGTACCACCCATCTCCCAGATGGTTGACTAGGGTCACGTGGTCACTTGTCTCACAACAAAAATGGTGGTGGACACTGGGCAGCATTATCTTGCCAGGGAGCAGAAAGTCACATGGTCAGGAAAATGGCAGCCTCCACCTGTGGCCTAGGTAAGAGTTGGCAGAGGGGGACAGGGCCGAGCAATAGGAACCGGAGTCCTGCCAAGACCAACAGAGCTTACTCATGTGTGTGGGGCTGTCTAGCTGGCTGGGACACTAAGCGAACCACTAAAAATCAAAAAGGTTTCGGAGGATGAACTCTCCAACACTGTAGGCTGTTGTGTTTTGATCCTGTACCTGGAAGTGAGGCGGGGGAGAACTTTCAAGACCCTGGAAGCACCGAAAGGCAGCCCCGTAGCCCCACATACAAATGGGAAACACAGATAGAAAGACAGACACCAGGGACATGGACAGGTGGCTCCCACCATACATTATGTGTAGCTGCAAATAGTAGGTCCCAGGGACATCTGTAGCCATGCTTTAGTGGGAAGGGTCCAGACTGGCATCCTTTCCGAACCACGAACCTAAGACTAAGTCCAACTAAGTGGCCCTGTTCCCAGTCTCTCAAGGGAGGTGAGGTGAATGTCCGGAAGCACTGAAGGAGTCTGTGAAGCAGGGAACTGTATCCTGGTTCCCGGGCTTAACTTAGTGTAGCCCAAAGGTTATATCCGAGTCATGGCACCTTAATATGTTAGGTTTCTTGGGTGGGAAATATCTCAATTCTTGGCTTCGCATGAGAAAAAAAGTCATGTTGAAGCTTAGTTTGTGATCCAAGTGGCTTTTTATAAAGGTGAGAAGTTTCAGGTTATACAGTGACTTCACACCCACATGTGGTGGCCTGAAGTCAGAGAGGGAGACCACAGCACAGCTGGGTGGAAGACAGAGAAACAGCCAAAGGGTCAGTGGTCTCAAAATTCGCGCATTCAGGACCTTTGGCTGGAAGTTGTGGTAGATGATTGACTCCATTGACTGAATTAAGCCCACCTGGCCTAGTTTGGGCCCACCCAGGTGTACTGCCCACCTGACTCAGGCTCCTGAATTTGGAGCATGCCCAGTAGACATCCCTGGTTCCTGTTCTGCTACTTAACTCCTGTTCTCAGAAAGGAGAAATATTTGCTCTGATTCTATTGTTCAAAAATGTTAAGCAGCTGAAGATGGACCTACATTAGAACATTGGTAAGTTATTTTTCACTTTACAAACTCAATTACCCAAACCCATAGCACTCTGCCTGGATCTATTGCCATGGGAAATATTAACTTAGTAGGCCTTGCTTTCTCTCCCTTCCCCCTTGAGCAAAGCACCAGTGTTTGCATAATAATGGAGCTAGCTTGAGATTTAGTTATTGACTCACCTAGACTCAAGCCAGACAAATAGTCCACGATCACTTACACTAGAAAGCAGTTTTATGGTTTTTGTCAAAATTGGCATGTACACCATGTCTCTGGCATTCTATACAATCCTCAGGGTCAAGCTCTCATTGAACGAACACACAGCACTCAAAAATCTCAGTTACGAAAACACAAGGGGGAAAAAGTATGGCAGTTCGATATATGGCAAAGTTCATTTAGCCTTGTTAACTCTTAATTTTTTTCTCTCTACCTAAAGCCTCTGACATATCTACAGGAGAATGCCATTTTTTTCATCCCCACAAAGAAACTGGTCCCCAGAAGATCTGGTGGTAGAATGGGAATGGCAGTTGAGAACCTGGTTTGCCAACTACCCAAGGGAGGAGATGTACTTGTGTTTTCACAGGATATGTATTTCTCTTCAGTAGGTGGGACCCAGGATGAAGAACAACTGGTGACATGGTATGAGGGAGGCCTTGGGTCTCTATATCCATAGTTATCAAAACAATGGGATTTATGGAAAACACTTCTAACCACAAAACCTATGGCAGCATATATCAATAATTTTGTAGGTATCAGCCAGTCTAGTTCCACCTATTTTTATTCTACAAATGAGAGATGGTATGTAATTTCTTGTTTGGAATTACTATATTTATTTGCTGTTGGAAACATGCTAAATGAAACTGCATTTAGTGACACCTGTCTATATGGTAAATTTTTATACTTGTCTTAACCATTTCTCATCTTGGAAAGTTGTCTGGGGTTCCTGTGCAAAGGGACTGCAGATCGGAAGACAGTCTAGAAACCTCTTTCCTGTTGCAGATAGCATCAGAAGTGTTCAAAAGAGTGTGCCAGTGTGTGGTGTGTAAGGATGGTAATTTCTGTCCTTGTAAGCCTTATAGCCATCCCTATCCTTGCTGTTGTTGATGGAGTGGCACTCCAAGAGTCCAACCAAACTGAACTTCTGGTGTAGAAATGACAAGTCAACTCCCACCAACTCTGGACCACTCAGTCAAAGGTGGACAGTGAATGATATGGAAAAGTGGCTGAAATACAGCAGACTATTCAATGGCTGGGAGATCAAATAATGAACTTACAACACCAATTGATGCTGAAATGTCATTGGATTTTTATAGAATTTTGTGTCATCCCTTACCCATAATCAAGCCTTACATGATTGATCCTTAATTAAACACCATTTGTAAGGTCATGTACTTATGTTAATTTCATGATTGAGATCTAGGGGTGGAGTCTAGCCTGTTAATCTGGAGATAGCCATTGAGTAGCCAATGAAGCCTCTGTGTGGGCATGGCTTTCTCCTGAGACTTCTGGGAAATCTCACGGTATTTCCCTCATGGAGATGAAAAGCTATCTCCCCAGTTGTTGGGAGTTAGTCTCAGAGACGATGAACTACAAACAAGACAAGATGGCAGTGTTCAAGGAGCTGAAGGAGCTGGAGGAGAAGGCACATGGCCTTATCCTGATGGAACCAGACCTCTGAAGCTGGAGAAGCCATGTGGAGACTCCTGCCAGTGCTGAGTTGCCTCTACCACCACTGGATGCTGTTGATGGACCCTGAGCCCTGGAAGAGAGGAGCCATGGGAAACCCCTGCCAGCATTGGAATTCTGCACCCACTGGCCTGTGACTTTGTGAGTCGGAAGGAGACGTTATAGACTGGTATTGGGCATATGGGCTAATAGCGGAGTTAAGACTTTGAACTGGGTTGGGAAGCTTTCTTACTGTCCTATTTCTCTTGTATATAAACTGTACCCTTATAGCCATATGCGTGTCTATGAATTGTTTCTCTAGTTTACTTGGACTAACACATAAGGACTTAAAGGAAACATTTCATTAGATATTAAACAGCTAAAGAAAGAGATTTTCTATGCACTTAGGGATGGGTTAAACTGTTTCCTGGCACTAGTTTGATTAAACAGTTGGTGAATGGGCATGAGAGCTTGACCCTTGGCCAGGTTCAAAGGCTTACACATCGTGTGGGCTCTGGTTTGGCTGTATTACTTATTGCCATTTTTTAAATCTTTGTAGTCTCCTGGTGCTCTTACAGAAGGCTCAAACAACTAGCTAGCATTCATGAGGTTAGACATGAACCAAGAGGAGGAAATCCGGGAAACTGGGGACCTGGAGTGAAGTGCACGTGTCCTGTTTCCAGCACCACTGACCGTCCCTACCATGAGGCACACCTCTGCAGTCTGAAATATGCGGAAAGCATTGCAGTACACATATTCCAGAAAGAATGTTTCTCCACACCCCATCGAGTCCCCATAAATGCTAAAATAAAGCTGTTTTTACTGAAGCCTGGTTCCTCACATGCATAGTTAAAGGATGCTTATCTCAAAGTGCATTGGCTCCTTTTGTCCCTTATCAAAGGAGCATTTTTTGCACCTCTTGCCTCTTGTATACTTGGTACCTCTTTGAAGTAGTCCCCTTGAGAACTTGGAATAGCAAGGTTAGTACACTGCTCACATGCTTGATGTCTATGTATAGCATGAGGGCCTCCTGTCTCAACAGCTACATAAGCTCATTGTTAAATAAACTGGAGACCCTTGTCTTGCTTCTCCCAAGAATTATGTTGAGTTCCCTGAACTCTTCTGTCTGTCTTCTTTAATTGCACATGCTATTCTGCTGGATTGTTCGACTGTAGGGCTGGACCCCACATGCTTCACCCCTTCTGCTGGTCAGATTTTAAAATTAATTTTCTTTTATCATTACTGTTGTATGCTGTCATTGACTTGGCGCTTAACTCATGGTGAGTCCAGGCACACACAATAAAATGCTACATGATCCTGCACTTTATGCACACATGATTTGTTGTGGATTTGATCCAATGACTGATTGGGCTTTCGTTGACTGAGTTTTTGAAAGTAGTTCACTGTACCTTTCTTCCTAGTCTATCTAGGTTTAGAAATGCCCTTGAAGCCTGTTAGCCATCATAGCAATAGACAAGATTCAGTGAACAGAGGCGCAGTGGCTATGCATAAGGCGCATTGATTGGAAATTGAACCACATCTCAAATTGAAAGCAAAAATTTTACCTCTGAACTATGAACATCTTATTTTAGCTTTTAAAAATGTGCACTAAAAACTTTAATGGGATTCAACTGTAATTTCAGCACAAAATTGGGATCCCACTTCACTCTTTGATGTGCATTGAGCTAGTTTCCTGACATTATCTGTTATGTAGTTTGTTTTTTCTCTGTTCGTTTTTGAAGGCTACTTCATCAGATATAAATTTATCTTTGTGAGCTGTGTTAATCTGGGTAGACTAGAGAAACAAATCCGGGGAGACTCATGTCTGTATAAGAGAGAGTTTTGTATAAAGGGGAATTATACATTAAGAAAGCATCCCAACCCAGTCCAGTCTAAGCCCATAAATTCGATATTAGCATATGTCTGATATCAATTGATAAAGTCCTCTTCAGACTCATGAAAAACATGCAATGATGCCAAATGCAGGATGATCACAGACCAGTGGGTAGAAAGTCTTTGGATCTATTGGCATTGTAAGTATTTCAGCACTGGCAGGGGTTTCCTTGTGGCTTCTCCAGTTCCCCGAACACAGGGTCTATCAGCATAGTACCATGTGTCTTGTCAGTAGATTGAGGGAAATGAGGAGAGAGAGAGAGAGAGAGAGAGAGAGAGAGAGAGAGAGAGAGAGAGAGAGAGAGAGAGAGACTCTCCCACCTTCCCACCTCCAAGAAGGAAATACAAGAGTTCCCAGAATTCTCAGGAAAAGGCCTGTCCACAGAGGTCTCATTGGCTATGAGTCGATGAACAGATTAGACTCCACCCCTTCACTGTTAACCCTCAAATTGACAAATGATGATATAACTACCACACGAGCATTTTGTTTTGCTCCATTGTCTGTCTATTTGTTGGTTTCTGTGCAGTAGCATATTGTATTTATTACTATAGTCTTATAAAACAAAAACAAAACTCAAAATGAAACAAACTTGCTGCCATTGTGTTGAATGTGTCTCAAGGCAATGACATATGTTCCTGGCGAAATGGCACTTTAGGGCTTTCTTGGCTGGGGAATACTGAAGCAGATTGTCAGGGCTTTTCCTGGAGGTGCTATTGGGTGGAGCAACCATCAACCTTCAGGTGAGTAGTTGTCATCCATGAACTACGTAGGAACGAAATGTCTCTGCTTACCCCTCCTCTCTCTTATAAAAATTAGATTATGGACTTATTTCATATGATTTTATAATACATTTTTATGTTCCCCAAAAGAAGTCTTCTGGGATATCTATTGAAATCTGAATTAGTTGTATATATTGCTGCATAGCAATTATTCCATAACTTACTCACTTAAAACAGTAAACATTTATTATGGGATAGATATTTGGGAGCTACTTGGTGGAGTAGTTCTGAGTTGGAGTCTTTCAAGAGATTGCAGTCAAGACATCTTCAGAGGCTACAGTTTTGGAATCTTGGTGGAGACCAGAGGACTCTTCAGAGATGATGCCCTCAGGTGGAGGGCAAGTGTGTGCTAGCATTTGGCAACATCAGTCCTTTGTCACAGCCTCCATCACTGGGTTGCTTGAATATCCTCAAGAGTTGGAGAATGGCTTCTCCTAGAGTAAATTCTTTAAGAGAGAGCAAGGTAGAAACTGAGATCTAATTTCTCATCAAGCCTTGAAAGTCACACTCAAATGTTCTTGCAAAACCTATTGGCTATAAAATAGTTAGGTCTCTTCAATGTAGGAAGGGACAACACAAGAAAGTGAGTTCTCCCTAGGGGAAATCTTGGAGGCTGTTTGCCTCAGGTCACCCTTTAGCTTATTCATGTTCATTACTAATAACTAAGATTCCTCCCACATGCAAAATGCACTCAGCCTGCACTAGAGCTCCCCAAAGTCTCATCTCATGACAGCATCAACTTGATGTCTAGAATCTAACCTAAGTTAGCCTCGGGCAGATGAGATACCTAGGCAAAATCTTAAGTATACTTCTCTGACTATACTTCCTCTTTATCTGAAGGGCTGTTGACTTAATAGAGGAGACTACACGGTGCCATTTATATCAGGATGCAGAAATCATTGGGGCTTATTTAGGAGGAAAGACACCTCAAAATTGCATTGAATTTCTAGATGGATTTGAAGATCATTGGCATTTTCATAATATTCAGACTTTTCAGTCATGCACATGACATATCTATATCTTTAGTTCTTTAAGAAAGTGTTTTCCCTCCTTCAAATATCTTGTCCATTCTTTGTTAGGTAAATTTATAGATGTCTTATTGTTTTCTGTTAGTTTAAATGGTTAATGATTTTACCTTTTCAACTTCTAATTGTGAATTAAGGGAAAGCTCACAAGGCAAATAATCAGTTTTACAGCAAACAATTCATTACCATTCCCTCAATGTACCCTCACTTATCCTACCTCCTCTATGGACTTCCCATTTCCATTTCTCCTTCTTTCTGCCCTTTTGATCTTAAATGGTTGATTATAGTTTTGAATTCAGTTTCAGACCTTAACATTGACTAAAGATCTAATTCTAAATAGTTCCACCAGTCTATATCCAACAAGTAAGCCTATTCTATTTTCATCATTTTTGGTTTTGTTCTACATTTTTTCTCACTCTATCTAGGACCTTCTCATGTGATCCTTGTCAGAGCAATTGGTGGTGGTAACTGGCCCTATCTAGTTCTTTTGGCATCTGGCTTGTAGAAATGACAGTATGATCTGTCTTTAGAGCTAGTCATTTCCTGATGTATTTTAATTCTCATTGCTCTTCTTTCTGCTAGAGTTGCAGAGACCAACAGCTGCACCTTAGATAACCTCTCAAGAGCTGTCAATGTAGTAGGTGCTTACCAAAGTAGGAGATAGAACATTGCTATTGTGAACTATGTTGCACTAAGTAACCTTGGTGAGATGGTTGTGTTAGTCGGGGTAGACTAGAGGAACAAATTTAAGGACACGCATATCAATATAAGGAGAAGGTTTATATACAAAAGGAATGTGACACTAAGAAGGCATCCCAATCCTGTCCAGTACAGTCATAAGTTTGATATTGACCCATATGCCCAAAATCAGTCTACAAAGTCTCCTTCCAACTCACGAAGTCACAGGTCAGTGGGTGCAGAATTCTGGCGCTGGCAGGGGTCTGCCCATGGCTCCTTGCTTCCCGGGCTCAGGGTCCATCAACAGCATGCCACTCCAGTTTCAGAGGTCTGGTTCCATCAGGGCAAAGCCGTGTGGTCTCTCCGCTGGCTCCTCCAGCTTCTTGGACACTGCCATCTTGTCTTTTCCGTGACTCATTGCCTCTGAGACTAACTCCCAACAACTGGGGAAGATAGCTCCTCATCTTCACGAGGGAAATATGGCGAGATTTCCCAGAAGTCTCAGGAGAAAGCCATGCCCACATAGAGGCCTCATTGGCTACTCAATGGCTACCTCCAGATTAACAGGCTAGACTCCACCCCTACATTTCAATCATAAAATTAACATAAGCACATGACCGCCACAATGGTGGTCCCGAACCCCCAGAAACAGCAATACATTTCCTCAAGGTGCTTGTAAATGGTATATTATTTCAGATTGCATTTTAAGATAGGTAGTATGATATTGTTAAGTGCCATCAAGTTGATTCTGATGCTAGCAATCACATGTTCAACAGAACAAAGCAATGCCTGTTCCTGCACCTTCCTTTCAATTACTGTCATGTATGAGCCCCTTATTTCGGTCCCTGGGTCCGTACATCTTGAGGAAGGGGTTCTCAATTATCCTTCAGATCCACATGTAAGTACCCACAGAGGCGGCTATGGCTCTCCAGCAGCAGTTTGCCAACCTCCGGTCTAGAAGAATCTTCCTGATTGTTATAAAGAGCCCTGGCGGTCTAGTGGGCCATGCTCTGAAAGGTGAATCACAAGCTCTGCAGTTTGACACCCCCAGCCATTCTGGGGGAGAAATATTAGGCTTTGTACTCACAGAAAGAAGGACAGTCTCAGAAGCCCACAAGGGGCAGTTCTGCACTGTCCTATAGGGTGGCTGTGAGTCGGAATCAATGTTTTCATTGTTTTATTTATCTTTATTAATCGATCTTATTGGGGGGTTCTTACAAATCTTCTGACAATCCCTCACTCAGTTTTATTAGGCACACTTGTACATATGTTGCCATCATTTCTGAAACATTTTCTTTCTACTTGAGCCCTTAGTGTTAGCTCCTCTTTTCCCCCCTCCCTCTCTCCTGAATCCTTGATTAATTATATATTGCTGTTATTTTGTGTCTCACACTGTTCATTGTGTCCTTTCACCCACATTTCTGTTAACTTCCCCCCTAGAGAGTAAGCTATACATCCAACCTTGTGATGGGTTCCCCTTTTATCTTCCTTCCCCTACCCCTGGCCACCACCATACCCCTCCCCTCATGATAGTGCTAATTCCACTGCTGTTCCTGAGGGTTTTATCTGTCCTGGATTCCATGGGTTGAGGGCTCTTATCTGTACCAGTCCATTTCCTCTGGCATAGCTCGATTTGTAAGGTACAACTTGGTCATGGTGTGGGTGGGTGGGTGAGGAATCATTCAGGAACTAGGGGAATGATGTGTATTTCGTTGGTGCTATACTGTACCCTGGTTGAATTGTCCCTTCCTGGTAACTCTTCTGTGGAGGGATGTCCAATTACCTACAGATGAGCTTTGGGTCTCCACTCCAACCCCCTCTTTCACATAGATATAGTTGTTTGTTTTGGATCTTTTGATACCTGATATCTGATCCTGTCGACACTTCGTGATCACAGAGGTGATTGTGCTTCTTCCATGTGGGCTTGTTTGCTTTCCTGCTATATGGCTGCTTGTTTAACTTCAAGACTTTAAGACTCCAGATGCTACGTCTTTTTAAAAAAAATCATTTTATTGGGGACTTGTACAACTTATATCACAATCCATCTATCCATCCATTGTATGTCAAACCCATTTATACATTTGTTGTCTTCATCATTCTCAAAGCATTTGCTTTCTACTTGTGCCTTTGGTATCGGCTCCTCATTTCCCCCTCCCTCCCCACTCTCCTCTCTCTCATGTACCATTGATAATTTATAAATTATTATTTTTTTATATCTTACACTGTGTAATGTCTCCCTTCACCTTCTTTTCTGTTGTCTGTCTCTTTAGGGAGGAGTTTGTATGTAGGACTTTCCCCCACCTGCCCTCCACCCTCCTGAGATGCAATATTCTTTTGATAGCTGGGCATCATCAGCTTTCTTCACCACATTTGCTTATGCACCCATTTTGTCCTCAGTGATCCTGTTGGGAACATGAGTATCAAGGAGTGTCAGGTTACTACAACAAAGTGTTCTTGTGTTAAATGAGGCCTTGAGTAGAGCCCCAAAGAACCTGTTATTTTATGCAGTACCTTGTCAAATTAAAAAGAAATAAAGATTGTATATGTGTTTGTCATGTTCTGCTTAATTTAATGTGAAGTACAATTTAGAAGTTTGTACAAAAACTTTCATTTTGATTATCCTAATTATACATCTCAAGTATCTCTTTTAAATATAAAATGTATGTTCATAGATTAACAAAAAGTAATAAGCTATACATCTATGGTTAACCACAGATAATAAATAGCACATAGATGGGCCAGCAACTTGTATACACCTCCCTGAATATAGTCCTTTGCCTCCTCACAAAAAGCAATAACTATGTTGACTCTTGTAGCAATCACCTCTTTACTTTTGCTTATAGAATTACAAAAAGTTTAGTTTTGCCTGGTTATGAACTTTATGCAAATGAAAATATGTATTCTTTTGAGTCTTGCTTTCTTTTGTTCAGCATTGTGTTTGAAAGATTCACTTATGTAGTAGGAAGTATCTACAGTTCATTAATTTTCATTGCTATAAAATATGTAATTGTATTGATGCTCCATAACTCATTTAGCTATTCAATTATGAGAGGATAGTGTGGTTATACTCATCTTTGTAAAATTTATTCTATATTATAAAAAATATTCCAGTGAATATGATGAGATTGGCATATTTCAGCTTTATGAGATAATGCCAAACTCTTTAGAAAATTCTAAAATGCTTGAACAAATTTATACTGTTTCTGGTAGTGTCTGAAAGTTCTTTTAGCACTGTATTCTCCAACTCAATATTTTCACATTTAAATTATTTTGATAATTTGGTGGATATAAAATGTTACTTTGAGACTTGAGTTTGCATCTCCCTTGTTACATATGAGCTTATCTCTCAATTAGTTTTTGGATAGTCTCTTGTGAAAAGCTCAAATCAAATTCATTTATTGATTCGAATTTGATTTATAGTGAGTTCTTTTGTTAAAAGGATCTATTAAATGTTCTATTCATTTTTTCCTGTTCAGTTGTCTGTCTTTTCTTATAGTTCTTAATATATTCTGGATATAGACTTTGATATTATAGGTTATAAGTTTCTTCTTCCATTTTTTTGTCTTTTGGAGCATGATAGTTCTTGATTTTTATTGAAATCATTAGTTTTTTTTCTGATTCAGTTATACATTTACTATCTCCTTCAAGAAATATTTTTCTATCTGGAAGTCATGAGAATTTTGATATAGTATTTTAAAAGATCTATCTATCTATCTATCTATCTATCTATCTATCTATCTATCTATCTATTTTACCACTTAAAATAGGCCTTTAATGAACCTGGAATTGATTTTTATCTATAGTATAGTGCAGAGGAAATTTTATTTTTGTCACATATTCTAGTCTTGAATCATTGACAGCATCCACTGTATGCACTGATTTTTAAGTGTGATTTTTAGACTCTATTCTGTTTTATTTGTCCACTGTTTACACCTTCTCAATATCTTTCAATATTAGAGATAAATTGATTTATTCTACCTCGTTTTTCTTCTTCAAACATGTCCTGGCTATTTTTGACTCTTTGCAATTACACATGTGTTTAGAATTGGCATCTTAAGTTAAAAAAGACTCACAAATGGTTACATTTTAATTGTGATGGCATGGAATCTGTGAACTGAATTTTAGAGAATGGACATCTATGCAATAGTCAGTCAAATCTATATGAACATCAGCTCATGTTCCATTTAATTTAGTTATATTTATTTGTTGCCTCAAAATTTAAAAATAATTTCTTCTTTAGATGCCTTGCACATGTTTTGCTATACTTATTCCTAGATACTTTATATTTTAATGACAAAAATTTTTAAAGTCTTTTTATATTGAGGCATATAATTCAGTTGATTCTGAATTTCAGTTCTTGGGTGGCATGGAGTTAATTCTGACTCAGAGTGATCAGATGTACAACAGAACGAACATTGCTTGATCCTCATCATTATTGCTATGGTTGGCCCTATTATTGCAATCAATGTGTCCCTCCATCTTGTTGTGGATCTACCTCTCTTTTGCTGGCCTTCTACTTTAGCAGGCATCATGCTCTTTCCCAGGGACTGGTCTCTCCTAGTGGCACGGACAAGGTACTTAAGACAAGTCTGACTAATCGTACTTCTCAGTACCATTTTCATCATATCTCTTCTGAGACAGATTATTTCTTCTTCTATCAGTCCGCTCTACTTTGATTATTCTTTTCCAGCATCCTAATTCAAATACATCAACTTTTCTCTGTTTTTTCTTATTCAATGCCAACTTTCATATTTTCATGTATATCTATATCTATAGCTGTAGATATATATAGTGAAAATACAATGGCTTAGACCAGGCGTACCTTAGTCTTCAAGGTAACATTTTTACTCTTCAGAATTTTTAAGATTTCTTATGCAGCAGATTTGCCTCCTGCAATGCGCTATTTACTTTATTGACTGCTGCTTCTGAGAACATTGATTGTGGATCCAAGGAAAAGGAAACTGACAACCAACTAGAGGCAAATCTCAATAATCACACTAAATTCCTTATTGAGTATAATAGTTTATTTGTAGGTAATATCACCATCCTCCAATAGCAGTAACTTTCATATTTTTCATTTCTTTTTTATTTTACTGTCATACTGGCTTAGCAAAATCACCTGTACACTGCTGAGCAGAAGCAGTGATCAAGAACATCTATCTTTGCCTTGTCTTCAATTCCAGAGGGAAAGTGCTCAATATATAAGTATTGTGATATTTGCTATGTGTATGTGTGTATGCCCATTGTAAAGTTAAGAGAATTTTCAAAGTAGGCATTTATAAAAGAAAAATGGAAGTTGCACTGTATATACTTTTTGCATCTATTGAGATGGTAAGGAGTTCTAGTGGTTCAGTGGTTAAATGGTCAGCTACTAACCAAATGATCTGTGGTTCAAATCTATCAGCTGCTCTGTAGGTACAGAAAAATGTGGTGGACTGCTGCTGGAGAAGCTTCCCTGCCTCTTTGTCTCGTGTCATAGAATCGATTCCAGCTGAGAGTGTGGCCTAGGGAGCTCTCCGGGTCAGAACTACTCTCTCTTTTTGGGTAACTGGGGACCAGACTGACTCAATGGTGCGCAACAATGTTGAGATAATGATGTAATTTCTAAAAGTCTGTTGGTGAGGTGATTACATTGACTTTCTCATATTAAAACATCTTTATATTCATGGTATAAGTTGAAATTGGTCATGATATGCATTTTACATATATTGGGATTTCATTTGCTAACATTTAAACATTTTATTTTCCCTACTCTTCAAGATACAACTTGTCATTTTCTCTTTTCAGACATTTGAAGAGATTTTGCAATCTTTGCGCTTATAAATCTTTTAATATGTTTGTTACTTTTCATTTCTCCCTCATAAGAATCACACCATTTAAATATCATCAGTTTATATATTTTATTGATCTGAAACAATTATAAGCACTTTATGCTCTCACTCACATCATTACTGTGAAGTACTTTTCACTATATGCTAGCTTATACTATTTGCTGATTAGCAACTTTATTGTGAATTAGGCGCAGGTTTTAGACTAGAGTATCAGTTTCTCATTTAAAAATTCACACATATTTTGTTTAAACTCCTTCATTCCAATCCCGTCAATGAAGCATCACTTATTCAATTTCCTGTTTTTGCTATTTCCATTCCTCTGTCTTTCTTATCCCTCAGTCTTTTATCTTTGCATACAGCTGTCTGTTTTTTTTTTCAAATGAGTCACTTTAATTCCAGATGGTACAGAATTCTGGACATAAAGAATGGAGAGCAGTTCTGGCAGGGTTCTGGACTGGGTTCTCTCTGATCTCACAGTTAAGACAGAAATGGCTGGGTGAGAAGAAGTAAACATATGATTTTTTTTCTTTTTTTACAAAAGTTTATTCTTAAATGTACAGTAGGCTCCAAGACAACATTTCATTCTAACTATAAGTCGCAACAAATGTTATAGCCGGGAATACAGCTATTTACACAGGAACAGAATCAAACACCATCATTGCCTCAGTCACCAAGAACAGCTTACTTTTTGTCATATTTCTTAATTCCACCTGTGACCAGGGGTCCCTTGCCTACGGCCTTTGCCTTGAACTCCCCAAGTTTCTTTTGTTCTTCTTCCTGCTTCTGCTTGAAAGCCTTGTCTTCCTTGTCCATTTCCTTGTTCTGCTTCTTGGGTTGCTTCAGGGGCTTCTTGCCACCTTCATTGCCCGATACGGTGCCTGCCACCCCTTCCCCAGACGGGCCACCCCTGCTGTCTGTTTTATGTTAAACACTTGCTTATTCTGACATGACGGTGTTCTGTACCACACCTGAAGGGTGAGTTCCATTAGCATTGGGGGTTTCACCAGTCTCCATTCAATCAATAAACTTGGTCTCTTTTTTGATCTTGGATGTAATTCCACAGTTTTCTCCCACTCTATTGAGGACCTCTTATCGTGATCCTTTTTAGAGGAACTGGCGGACACTGGCACTTTCTAGTCCTTCTGGTCCCAGGGTTGTGGAAACTGAAACTTTTGGTGGTACATTTATCCATTAAACTAACTCTTTCCATAACCACATACATATTCTGTGAGCAGTTTTTGCCATAATGAGTTTATGTTGAACCTATGCAAATGTTCATTAATCTATTTGATGCATATCTATTGAATATCTACTGTACTCTGCGTCATGAACCATTCTAGCTCTGGATAAACTTACTGCTCTCCAATCAATTCCAACACGGAATGATGCTCCTTTTCTCTTTGTCCTGCAGAGTGGTTGGTGGGTTTTAGCTGTTAATCTTGCAGTTCACGATCCAATGTTTAGCCAACAGGGGCATGAATAAGAGTTTTTTTCTGCCCCCTCCCCAATGGGACATCTTGACTTTCAGTACTAATCATAGCTTCAAGTTGCAAAAACTAGTAGTTTATTATGGTGTTCAAAAATTCATACAGAAAAGTATTCTTGCTAGCTATGTCATTTCATGCATAAGACCAGAAGCTTCTATTTGACTCAGCTAATGATTAGATAACAAATTTTACCTTCTTACTAGTTTAGACAATTTCTCTTGGAACAATTATTTCTATATACCTTTTTGAGTATAGATTATGTCAACATATTCATTTATAATCAGGAATAGAGCCTAAAAATTTTATTGTAAAATTATTTGCCATTGTTAATGCATAAATGATTTTCAAGTAGCTTAGATACATTCAGATTTTAATATTAGACAAATTTGTAGCACCCCAAACATAAAATCTACAAGTGCAGGCTTAAAATTTTTATATTGAAAATTAATAAATGAATTCTTGATAGGTGAGAGTATAGTCATTTTGATTTACCCTTAGCAATTCAATTATTATTCATGTAGTCAATTATTATCCAATTTATAACTTTTGTATTTTAACTTATATATTACAAAGATTTATAGTAGACAATGAGTAGAGTAAATCAAATCTTAAACAAATGTATACCAAATGTACATGACATAGAATTTTAATTCTAATACAATTTACAGTCTAAAATAGTGATACAAGCACAGCTAATCCCCAAACTGCCACACCAATTGCAGAGACACTGGCTCCTAGATTAGGCTTCCGTGGAGGAATAAATTTGGTTGCCTGAGCAATGTTTGAACTCTCTGAGGTGAGATTAGCATCATTGAAGGCTTTAATTGCAAAGTAGAATTTGGTGCCATTTTCTATTTTAAAACATTTTGGCTTAAATTCAAAAACTTCCACTGAGCCAGCTTCCTTTGGCATCAGACCAGAAGTATTCACCAAGGCAGCTTTGTCAAAATTGTCTTGAAGATCCAGGAAATGCTTGCTTATTCTTAGAACATAGTGGCTAGCTGGAAAACAAACAGACACTTCATGTACAGTTGAGTACCAGCATACCTCACTGCTATCACACTGCTTTATCAGAAATACTCACTAGGTTCTAGTTA
>PVJH01027036.1:0-29159 GCA_004026705.1 Nesogale talazaci | reverse complement strand
TTTTTAATTTAAGAAAAAGGACATAGGGCTGAGCCCCGGTGGCGTAGTGGTTGTGCGCGGGACTGCGGCCCACTGGGACGGAGGTTCAATTCCAGCAGTGGCGCTGGGCCTCCTACTCCCACCACCGGGGAGCAGTGATGCCCGCCCCCCCCCAAAAAAAAAAAAAAGAAAGAAAAAGAACATCATTATGAGAAACGATTATTAAGTCATTCAAAGGTAGTATTTTATGCTGTAAAGCAACAAGTATATATGGCCACTGTTAGGCAATTTTATCCTGTAAATGTAGTATACAGCCTACAAAGTAGAAAGAGTCAGAGCTTAGATCAAAGTATTCAAATTCAAGTATACAGCCTCACACCTTACTTGAAAATGATCTTAATATAACAGTGTTTTGTTAGGGCTAAATGGTGGTAATATGAAAGTAACAAACTTGGGCTGAGCCCCGGTGGCATAGTGGTTGAGTGTGGGACTGCAGCCCACTGGGTTGGTGGTTCAAATCCCACAGCAGCTCTCCAGAAGCAAGGCTGGGCCTCCCACTCCCACCAGAGGGCAGTGATGCCCCCCCCAAAAAAGAAGAGAAAGTAACAAACTTAAGGCTTTGTCCTAAGTATCAAATCTTTTTTAGTACCCAATTGAATCAAGATGAAATTGTTACAACAAAATTGTTAATTTTTATAGGTAAAGATGATACCTTTGTGCAAGGATTTAAATTAGCTCTCCCTAAAGTTACAGTACACGTTAAGTAGTAGGACTGTGGCATAATTCAGGTCTGAAGGCTATGCTCCTTTTATGAAGTCACATCAGAGTACAGTCACGTGTCACATAATATCTGTTTAGGCAACATCTAGCCATTAAGTCTAAGGCACCATCATGTTTTAAGAGTTCAAAACCAGGCTGAGCCCGGGTGGCTTAAGTGGTTGAGTGAGGGACTGTGGCTCGCGGCACTGGTAGCTCCCAGGACCACCATAGGGCAGTAATGCCACACACACACACACACAAAGAGAACAGAAAGCAGCGAATTCAAAAGCTTTGTACCTACATGCAACACTTGTATCTCATAGTACCATACATATATACAATATAACATATTCTTAAATGCTTTTCACTGGCTTATGTATGTATTGTACTTCTGAAAAGTCGAGTGTGTAACAATGGTTAGTGACAGCATCCAATCTTGTGAACTGCACATCTCTTAAGTGCCGTAGTGCTGGCGCTTTTCGTTTTCTTTAGACGATATTACTGTGAAGCATATCACAGCTTCCCAAATCAGTGCTAGTGATGGCAGCAACAAGAGGCAAAGGAGATGAATGGATAGGAATGAGGAACAAGAAGAGGTTAAGCATGAAAGTAGAAAATCGGGCAATGGTACTGCTTGTGATTTAGGCCTGTTGCATTTTCCTAAATTGCACGCCACAATTATAAAGAACCTCAGGAACAAAAAAATTCTCCAAGCTGTTAAAAATCACCTCCGCTGGGCCCACTGGGATGGAGGTTCAATCCCGGCTCCCAGGAGCAAAGGCTGGGCCTCCTACTCCCACCACCAGGGCAATGATGCCTTAAAAAAAAAAGAAAAAATCACCTCCGCTGAAAACTACACCACTAACAATATGAGGGGGAGCTCAGAAGACAGGGAGAAATTGTTAACAATGTATATACTTTTCAAGGACCCAACACAAAAGCAAATTCCTTTCTCAGCACATTGACAGCCAATGCTGAGGACGAAGCTCCAGAAGCTTCAAGAAAAAGCAAAGCCGGAGTAAGAGGTGGTGTGCCCTGAGAGTCCAATCATATACCATGCTATTTCATGAAACCGACTGTGCTCACTAATCCACACATGAAAAGCCACTTTAGTCAATGATATATCGTGTTATGATACTGGCAGGTAAAATTTTTTTAAAAAAATAAAGAGGCACAAGTTATAAAATCTACCTTAGCTATTTCAATAGTGATCCCGAAGTATTTTTAAATACTTGATTACATGTTCTCTCCCCCACAATGAGCACAAGTATTAAAGTATTAAACCGTCCACATATTTCATTCAATTCTTAAGTGTATCTCCTTTGACATTTTAGAACTTCCCACATTACCAAGTTACTGAAGCGTGGATGGACTTATCTACTTTTTGCAGTCCTACGTTATCCTTACGCAGAGGGGAAGGGCTGCACTTTCCGAAAAACGCTGCCGGCTTTTATCAAGCCTCCACTAACGCAGAAGACCACGTGCTCTCTCGCTCCCTTGCTCACCCCCCCTGAGGCTCCCTGTTCCCCTCGCTACTTTTTTCAACAAGAAAACTGCAAACGAGAGGTGCCTTTCCTCTCCAGTGGCGCCCCGGCACATGCCACCTGTGTAGTAGACTGCACACATCCTGCAGCCTTGCCTCCCGGAAGAATAGGAGGATCAGAAGAGGGAACTTGGAGGTCCACAGCGCCGGGAAAGGAAATGACTGGAGAAGTCACACGGAGGAGGTCGTACGAAGCCGCGGGACCCGGACCTGTCAAATGCCCGACCGGACTCCAGCCCAACGACTGCAACCTACGGTTCGGCAAGGCCCGAGGTGGGAGCGGCACCGCGGAAAGGAGGCGACCCAAGAGAACGACGTGAGCCGCCGCCAGTCCCCCACAAATCTCTCGGCACCACCCGCTCGGTCACGAACCCCAGTCCAGCATCTCCAGCCCGACCTTTGCCCCACCGTTCCGGCCGCGGCCAAAATTCTGCTGTTTGGGGCGGCAGCCTCTGGACCTGCCCGCACCTGTCACTACCGAGAGACAGCAGCTGGCGGTTCTCTCCCACTTCCCCTCCACCGTGGGGAGGCTGAGGCCCCTTCGACCCCTTTTCCTCACCAGGTGTCCCCTTTCCGGAGCGAGGTTTTGAGCAGCGTCGCGATGTCAGATCGCTGGGTGTCCAGATCCGCCGCTCCGCCTTCCGCCATCTTCTTCCACTAGCGGCAGCGGAGGCGGCGGCAGCGACGGCGGCGGCACGCCCCAGAGCATTATGGGAAGAGCGTCTCGCGGCCCCGCCCAGTCGACAGGTCGAAACCAAAGGCGATAAGGGGCGGGGGGGGGCGGGGGAGTGCGGGTGTGGGCTGCGCCTCGGGACAGGAGGGAGCACCCGGGGCGGATGGGGTGCTTCGCCGAGGTCTGCTGCCCCCCATCGGTCCCTGTCTCGCCAACGCCTCGCGTCCCCCGGCCTTTCCCAGGGCTGCGATCTCCGGGCTCCATCGGCGGGGTCTCCGGCGCGCACTCGTGAGCGGCGCCGCGGCCGGCTCGCCCCTCGATTTCTGCCTTCCCCTCCCGTTTTCCCACAGACGTTCGGAAGCCCTTACTCGCTGGCTTTCGCTCACGCTGGAGGGTGGGGTTGGGACGGGGGGCGTGGGGACGACTAAGCTATGGCAGATCGCCTTAGCAGTTCTGTGACTCTTGCCTTTCGCTGGCGAGCCCGGGAGCCCAAGCTCGGTGACTCTGAACCCAAACAAAGAACAATCCGCAAGGCTCTTCGCAGCCTCCTTACTCCTGCTGGAGGTGGAGACCTTTTACGGGCTCTTTGTGACGCCTCCCCAGGCACACCCAGATAGCTGAGCTGCAGTGAAAAACATGTCCCAGTTCCTCCGTGAACAGGGCGGAAAATAGGGATTATGTAATGTCAGGTACTAAAGGGAGGGAAGATCCTTTCGGCATAGATTCCCGTGGTCTGTGCACCGGGAATGCTAAAAGATTACAAATTCAGTTAACTATCCTTTGAAGCCAACAATTATGCTAAAAAAAAAAATGGGGGGGGGGGGGTTTGAATTGAGTAAAAAATGTGTTTTGACAAAGGTCACACCGTAAGTGGAAAGGAAAACTTATTATCTATAAATTCCAATGCCCTTGTGATTTTCAACTGTAGCACTCACTACTTTTCCTTGAAAACCTGAACTAAACCATAAACTGCACAAGAGTTGGAAATCAATACATCTTTTTCCCCTCTCTAAGCTCGGGTTACATATTGGGCTGCTAACCACAAGGTCAGTGGTTCGAAACTCTAGGCTGCTACTTGAGAAAAAAACTGAGGCCTTCTGTTCCCATCAAGACTTAGTGTCTCAAAAACCCACCAAAAGCAGTTCCATGTGTCCTTATAGGGTCATTATGAGTCAGAAGGAACTCCATGGCAGTGAACTGTATTTTTATTTGTTTTGTTTTTTAATGTCTTGTGCTAGTTTTTTGTTTGTTTGTTTGTTTGTTTGTTTGTTTGTTTGGGCATCACTGCTCTCCGGTGGTGGGAGTAGGAGGCCCAGCCCCACTGCTGGAATTGAACCTCTGTCCCAGTGGGCCGCAGTCCCGCCCACAACCACTACGCCACCGGGGCTCAGCCCCTGGTGCTAGTTTTTAACACATAAAAACTATCTAAAATTTTATTAATAAATTTGGCGACCTTATCCAAGAATAAAGATGCTGAAGATTTGGCAAAAAGATGTGAAGTTTAAAAATTGGGAAAACAGGCCATTTATTTCCTCATTTTAATGCTTGCTCTAGCTCATTCAGTGAGAATGCAATCGATACGGGTGTAGTTACACCAGTACTGAACCCTTCCAACTGAAATGTTTGACATGATTTGTACAAAGCTGCATTATGATTGCTTGCTTTTTGTATAATAATACTATCTTGCACAATGATGTCAACCTTGGTTTGAGAGGCTCAAACATTTTCTAATGGTTGCTTTTGTTTTTTCTTTTGCTTTTTATTTTAATAGACTTAGAAACTAGTTACTCTAGCTATCAACAAGGAACTGCCAGAAATTCAAGCCAGACAGCAAAGGACGTGGAATGACGGAATCCATTCCTGATGTCATACCGAAATCAAAGATTATCAGAAAGACATTTAAAACAAAGCAAAAAGCTCAATTGTCATCAAGTCTGTGTCAACACCTCGTGACCATCTAGGACAGGGTAGAACTGCCTCTGGGTTTTGGAATTTATGGGAGTAGAAAGACTGGTCTTTCTCCCACAGAGCATCTGCTGGTTTCAAATTGCTGAACAGTTAGCAGCCCAAAGCATAACCAGGACTCCTAGAAAAGCATTTATTCACTTAAAGTTTTATTGACTTTACTTGTTTATACTGCAAGAACCATAGAAAATTCTAGATTAATATTGTGAAGACTGGGAATTCCAAATATTTAATTGTGGTCATGGAGCATCTATATATGACCAAAGGCAGTCTTTATAACAGAATAATGAGATGCTGCCTGGTTTAAAGGAGACTTACTGGCATAGTGGATTCTGAGTTGGGCAGGTAGCCACATGGTCAGCAGTTTCAAACCACCAGTTTTCCCCTGACAGAAAGAAGAGTCTTTTCTGTTCCTGTAAATATATACAGTCTCAGAAACTGAAAGACTTTCTGACCTCTAAGGTCACTGTGAGTCAGAATCAACTCAGTGGCAGTGAGTTTTGAATGCATAGTTTAAAAACAGGAAAAGTGTGTGTTAGTGTTGTATTCTTCCACTGTACTTTCACTTAGTATGTTGAGCAAACCACCCTGAGCTGGACTATATGAAGAGGAACTTGGCATCAAAATTGAAGGAAGGCTTCTGAACAATCTGCAATATGCAGGTGGCACAATCATGTTTGCTGAAAGGTTAAGCGGATTTGAAGCCTTTACTCATGAAGATTAAATGACACCTTAAAATCAAAGGGAAAACAATCCTCACAACTGGACCTAAACAGCATCATGGTAAATACAGAAAGTGAGGTTGTCAAGGATTTCATTTTACTTAGATGCCAGCAAATTATTATGGAAGTAGCAGTTAAGAAGTAAACCCCCCCCCAAAAAAAGAAGTAAAACAAGATATTACATTGGGCAAATATACTATACGAGTCTCTTCAAAGTGTTATGAAGCAAAGTTATCAGTGTGAGGACTAAGCCAAGGTATTTTCAGTAACCCTATATGCATATGAAATCTGGACAATGATTAAAGAGGATGAATTGATACTTTTGAATAAGTAACAAAGATGAATCAATACTTTTAAATTTTTGTGTTGGAGAAAATATTGACTAGACCATGGATTCCCAGGGGGAACAAATCAAATCAAGTGTGAAAGTATAGCTAGAATGCTCTTTAAACATAAAGGTGGCAAGACTTCATCTTGTATGCTTATGTACTAATTGATCTTATGTACTTTTTGGACATCTCATAGAGGAGGATGTCATGCTGGGTCATGTAGGGTGTCAGCAGAAAAGGAAGACCTCTATTCAAGTCGATTAAGTGATACAGCAGTTGCAGCATTGATGCTTCTTCCCTTACTTGACTTTAGACAACGGTGCTGCCTGCCTGGTGGTTGCAGTGCCTTTTTACACCTGCTGCACCATTCATGACCATTCACTCTTACTGAAGGGTTTGAGAAATGGGGATTAAGAAAGAATATTCTGAGGATCTTAGAAATGAGACTTCATAGAGATTGAGTGGACTTTAGTTGTAGGCACAGGAGCTTATGAAATTAGAGATGCTTTCAGGAGAGCTCTTTACCTCCCATCAGAACTCTCTTCTCTGCTCACAGATGCTTTAAAAGTACCATGTAAGAGGGGGACCCGCAACCAGGAATTACAGCTAGGATTCCAAAGGTAAATAATCCAGGGAAGAATAAGGCTTTGATTTAGTTAAATCTAAGGTGTCCTATGAGAGCCAGTTTTTAGCCTAGAGTGGCCCGCAGAAAATTCTGCGGTTTTAGGATTTAAAGAAAAGGTAGGGGGCTGAGCCCCGGTGGCGTAGTGGTTGTGCGCGGGACTGTGGCCCACTGGGATGGAGGTTCAATTCCAGTTCCACAGGAGCAAAGGCTGGGCCTCCTACTCCCACCACCAGAGGGCAGTGATGCCTGCCCCCCCCCACCCCCCCGAATAAAAAAGGTAGGAAAGAAAATTCCAAGACAAGCTTTGGTTACTTCACATGGCAGTGTGATAAAATGGCATGGCGACAATGTCGGATCCCCTCCAGCTTTACAAGGGTTCAGGAGAACCCAACTCTGCAATCTGCTGTAGGATGGTTTCCATGATGCCGAGGTCAGACCTGCCTCCGCCCTCCATCATTCTTTCCTCTATTTCACACCACCATCTCACCTGTGACCCATATTTCTCTATTGAGTTTGGTAACCTGTTACAATGGTCACACCGAATTCACAATTATGGGGTTTATTAGAGAGTTATCAGATTACTACACATCAGGATCAAAACGCATTGTGGATAGAGTTCTTTTGTCCAGAGCAGCTCGACTCAGCTATGCTGGCAAGTCCTTCTCCCTCTTGTCTTCAGCTGATCCTTGGGTTCTACTGTGCAGGAGCAAGGGTTACAAAGCAGCTTTAGGACAATCAATGACCAAAGAACATCCCCCCTCTTCAAGCCAGCCTACTCTCCAAAGTCGCTCAGCTTTACTTGTGGACTCAAAGCCTATAGCTCCCCTTCCTGGTCTCAGTCCTGTAGTCTGGTGTCTCTGTGACTGCTGCCACTTTATACAGGGCCAATGTCACTTACAGGTCTAATAACAATCCATATATCGGCTGAGCCCCGGTGGCATAGTGGTTGTGCACGGGACTGCGGCCCACTGGGATGGAGGTTCAATTCCAGCTCCACAGGAGCGAAGGCTAGGCCTCCTACTCCCACCACCAGAGGGCAGTGATACCCAAAAAACCAAAAAAAAAATCTATACATCAATTGTATCAAGCATAATTGTACATATGTTGCCATAATTATTTTCCAAATATTTGCTTTCTATTTGATCCCTTGGTATTAACTCTTTTTCTCCCTCCCTCCCTCACCCTTCTGCTTTCATAACTCCTTTGAAATTATAAATTATTATTGCTTTCATATCTTACACAGACCACTGTCTCCTTTCACCCATGTTTCTGTTGTCTATCCCCCTGGGGGTGGGTGGGTTATGTATCAGTCATTGCGATTGGTTGCCCCCTTTTCCCCCTCCTCCCCCCACCTTCCTTCTACCCTCCTGGTATCGCTACTTCCATTTCTGTTCCTCAGGGATTTATCTGATCACAGGTTGAGAACCGCTGCTCTTGAATCTCACTCTTTTTCCTTCTAGTTTTACTTCTGTGTGGGTGTGGCAGCCAGCCACTCTCCCAAACCTGTAGGTTTAATGTTGTCTTCTGTCACACATACTCTTAGGGAGATGTCAGTTTAGTTTTGATTGGGGCTGGCCCTGTAACATCCTCTGTTCACGTGTTGCTCCATCTGGTTACAAATCTTCAAAGAGCCAGAGGAATACTGTGTGTTTCATTGGTGCTATTGTGCCCTGGTTGACTCGTCCCTTCCTTGTGACCCTTCTTCAGGGGTTGTCCTATTTTCTACAGATAAGTTTTAGGTCTCAGCTCAAACCCTTCTCATTCTCAACAATAAGGACTTTTGGGGGGGTTGATTTGGGTCTTCCAGTGCCTTTTACCTGATTTACTACACACCTCATGAGCACACAGGTTGGTGTGTTCCTTCCATGTGGGCTTGTTGCTTCTCTGTTAGATGGCCACTTTTTTTTTTAACTTCAAGCCTTTAAGACTCCAGATGCTATGCCTTTTGATAGCTGGGCACCATCAGCTTTCTTTACCATATGTGCTTATGTACCCAATTTGTCTTCATTTTGGAAGGATGAGCATCACAGAAGGCCAGGTTGTTAGAACAAAGTGTTCTTGCATTGAGTGAGGGCTTGAGCAGAGGCCCGAAGTCCATCCACTTCCTCAGTGTACTGCCACATAAATATATGTACCTAGGCCAATGCCTCTGTTTTTATGAATTAATATATTTACATAAATGCACACCTATGTTTATACCTCTATCCACAGCGTTGCTTCCTAGATCTATACTGTTTCCCTTTATCTTCCTCCTGCCCCACCATCATGCTCACCCTTCTTCTGCCTTTTAGTAATTCCTCTCAGCTAGTTTGCTGTTGCTCCAACCCCACTAGGATCTCTCCATCCTCCTTGTTGTTGATTTGATTACCCTAGTTTTTCCCTGTCTATGGCATTGTTTGCTCACCAAGCCTTTTCCCTGTCTGTTCCTCCCTCAAGTCTCTCCCGAACCATCAGTCCCATTGCTTTCTCCTCAGTCTGGCTTCCCAGGCCTATCTTGTATAGGTAGACAAACCAATAGTATCAGAGACCAAACAAAAAGAAAGCAAAAGATTGAATAAAAATGAAAAAACAAGAGAGGAAAAAAACACTCTCAGAAGACCAAAAAAAGCATATATAACTTCAGGTCTGTCCACTGATGTTTATGACTCCCTCCACACTGGTTCTGGGAACTGTTTCTACTAGCCCGAAGTCAATTTTGGGGGCTCTTGAGGGCTTCGTAGCTTTGTTTTGTTTCCATTGCTGATATTTTATGTTCCCTACTTGATTCACCCCTTTGTGGGGGCCCTGGTCAGACTGGATTCATTCATTCCCCCGTTGCCCTCTGTCATTCCAACAGAAAGAAGGGAAAAGTCATGATGGGGAAGGGAGGGAGAGGTAAAAGATTAAAAAATTGAGGGCAATGATGGCACTGGGGGAGTAGGGCACTGATTCACTCAGGGGGTAGGGTACTATTTATGTCTCCACAGACATGGGAGTGTAAGTGCAGACCCCACCGCGGTGTGCCAAAGCTTGAGGGCAACAGATCCACTTGAACAGAGAACAAGTCCTGAACAGAGAGGTCTACTGTGCTGGACACAATCAGAGCCAAAATCACTCCTCCCCCTGCCCACCCCCGAAGTGTGTCCTGAAAAGGACAACACTAAAGCTACAGGTTGGGGAGAGGAGCCAGCCTGCCAAGCCCATACAGAAGCAGACCTAAAAGGAAAGAGAGAGTGAGGGACTGCATCCCAGACTGGCTCACCAAGTCCTGAGAAGGATGTCCCACACGGAGCTGCAAAGGTACCAAAAGGAGTGTAAGGCCAACAATAGGTCAGGACAGGATGTCCCCTCGCTGGAGCACCCTGCCAAACCCTCCGTTCGTTCCCCAATCTCTTGCAGTTTTGAATTCCTTTCTCGCTCTTCCAGTTCCCTGAATAGCTGAAAGGCAGTGGAAAGGACCTGGTGTAGCACTAACACCCAAACAGCATGGAATAAAGTGTTTAATTTGTTAATGATAATTTGAAACTTGGAATATGATACAAATTCTGCCATGATGCAATAAAAAAAGAATTGCTAAGGCGCCTTTTTAGACAAATGTTTTATTTTTTTTAATTAATTTTTTGGGGGGGCATCACTGCCCTCTGGTGGTGGGAGTAGGAGGCCCAGCCTTTGCTCCATAGAGCTGGAATTGAACCTCCATCCCAGTGGGTCGCAGTGCCGTGCACAACCACTACGCCACCGGGGCTCAGCCCCAAATGTTTTATTTTGATAAAGAATAAAAACTAAATGAACACAGTGGTCTTTAAGAAGGGCCAATATGCTTAGTTCTGATGGGCTAACTGTTATTTAATCTCTCTGAATATTAGTTTTCTTACTATAAAGTAGAATGATTAAATTCTTCAAATGCTAAAGCTCAATTTCTTGTAGTGGTTAGATATGGCTGGCACAGATAAGTGAAGCAAATCTGTTTTAAGATAGTAAGGAATTGTTGGATTCTATTGAACTGCACAACCCATGCTAAAATTATTTAAATTTAAAACTTTTGAGGATACAGTTATATATCTTGTAAATTTTATGTACTATAGGATTTACCTTTTGCATAAGCATGAAATCTATGAATTGATTAATTTGAGTTGCTATATTATATTTTCATATTTGGAAGCACTGAACACTATGAAAAGTTGACACTACCCTGGAAGCTGATTCAATTAACCTTATAGTAGATGCACACTAAATAATGATGATAGAACTAAATTGAATTGAATAAATTTTAAAACCACTGAGAATCTTGACCAGTCAAGTTGACACAAAGCCTATTATAATATTGAAGAAAAAATTCCAAAAATGCACTAGGTATTAGCAATAAACAAGGCTTTAGGAATTGATGGATAGCAATTGAAATGTTTTAGCCAACTGATGCAGTACGGGAAGAATTGACTTATTAATGCCAAGAAATTCAGAAGACAGATACCTGGAAATTAGACTTAAATAGATCCATATTTTTGCCTACACCAAAGAAGATCATGTAGAAATTATTAAATAAATATTATATACAAATAAAATTTTGCTGACAATTTTTAAATGGGTACAGCAGTACATCCACAAGAAACTCAGAAATTTAGGCCAGATTCAGAAGAGGATGTGGAAAAGGGATATCATTGCTGAGATCAAGTAGATTTTTGTTGAGATCAGAGAATAATTAAAATGATGTTTACTTGTGTTTTGTTGTCTATGGAAGGACTTTCAACTGTGTAGATCATAAGACCATGAATAACCTAGGATTTATGGTTCACTTAATTGTGTTTATGTGGAACTTGTACAGAGATCAAGAGGCATTCTTTCTAATAGAACCGGGGCATGCTGCCTGGTTTAAAATGAGGAGATATGGGGCTGAGCCCCGGTGGCGTAGTGGTTGTGCACAGGACTGCGGCCCACTGGGTTGGAGGTTCAATTCCGGCTCCCAGGAGCAAAGGCTGGCCTCCTACTCCCACCACCTGAGGGCAGTGATGCCTAAAAAAAAATAATAATAAAATAAAATGAGGAGATATGTATGTCAGCAGCATTGTAATCTTGTACCATGATTACTCACTCTGTATATTGAGCTAATAATCCAAGAACAGGACTCTGCCCGGTATGGATTCCAGAGGTATCAACTTTGGTTTCTCCCAAGAGATGCCAAATTATTCAGGTTTCATGTTTGGAAAACCCTCTCTGTGATAAGCAAACTTGGCTAAAGAAACAAATCCAGCGACACTACTATATGTGTAAGAACGCACTTTACATTATATCAAGAAGTCGCTATCTACCAGCCCAGTCCAACTCAAGCCCATAAGTTTGAGACGAGTGAATAAGCCCCTCTTCAGACTCACACCGCCACATGCAAGATGGAGAATGCAGGAAGGTCCCAGGCCAGTGGCTGGAGAATTGTGTGGATCCAAGGTCGGTAGAAACGTGGTGGGACTCCAGCAGCCCTCAGGGTCCATGACACAGAGTTCCAGCAAGTAGGAGGGGGAAGAGGGAGAGAGAGAAGGAGCTTCCCAGGTTGCATTCCACCACTCCACTTTCTTACATCTTCAAGCTGACATAAAGTCACCCACCTCCCACACTTCCCTTCATTTGGGTTTAGACAGCAAAAACTATTTTCTTTTTCTTTTTTTTTTGGGGGGGGTGGGGTGGGGCGGGCATCACTGCTGTCCAGCGGTGGGAGTAGGAGGCCCAGCCTCACTGCTGGAATTGAACCTCCTTCCCAGTGGGTCGCAATCCTGCACACAACCACTACGCCACCGGGGTTCAGCCCCATAAACAATTTTCAACAAGTTTTAGAACCACATATAACAGGTCTTAATAAATACACCTATGTTCCGGGACTGAAGTAAATGCTGAGGCATATTTCATGTGTGGTCCTCCAGGTGTTTCTAAGGAACAGGACACTGTACACTGCACAATAGGATTACTTCAGGTTAGAAGACAAACATTGAAGAGCAACAGATCTGGTTATTTTATAAAAGTATTTAGCATTGCTTTTTGTTGCTAGCCAGCAGGTTTCCATCTAGATATTAGTTCTGACAATGAGCTATGCCAATTATGCATTTCCAAATTTTGTAGAGGCCACACTATTATATGATCGATGTGTTTGCGACATCATAAGAGATTCATAAGATATGAAAAATTAATAAATACCTTTAACTATTATGTAATTTAGTTCGTGTTTATGGAGATGTAATATGATCCGGTGGAATTTAGAGTGTAAGGCATTTTAGAGTCAGAAAGAACAATATTAGAATGCCCCACTGTGCAATTTCCTACTTTGTTCATCCTGGGAACCTCAGCTTTCTCATCTGTAAAATGAGGATAATGAAATTATGTCATGGGTCCTGATGAAAAATGAGTGAAACAATGAATATGAAATTCAAACTGGAGCTCAAGATATCACCTGTTGTTGTGTTCTATTGAGTTGATTTCAATTGATAGAACCCTGGAGGTCAGAGTCCAACAGCAGGATGCCCCGGAATATAATTTTTAAGGATGCAAATTGCCACACCTTTTTCCCTGCTGGGTTTGGAATGTTGACTTTTCACTTGGTGATTAGGAGCTTAACCATGGCACCACCAGGGATTCTTCAATATATGGTAGCATTGGTTAATTACAAAATATTTATCCTCCTTAGACTGGGGATGCTACTAAAGTTGAGTGCTCAGTAAGGATCACAAAACTTCGATGTAGTAAAATAAATGACTATGCAATAAAATAAATAAATGAAATTCATTGTACCCGAGTCAAAGGAGCCCAATCATGAAAAAGATTAAGAAGGATAATATTAAAAACCTTTTTGTCAGGTCTTGGCACAGGAGACTCCATTTTAGGCTCAATGCCTCCATTTCACCATCTCTTCTGAGACTCAAACCGTCGTTTTCTGGAATTTCCAGGAACCGGGCTCATTTCTAAACAAACAAACAAACAAACAAAAAAGAAGCCTCCTTCCTGGGCTGAGCCCCGGTGGCGTAGTGGTTGTGCACGCACGGGACTGCGGCCCACTGGGACGGAGGTTCAATTCCAGCAGTGGGGCTGGGCCTCCTACTCCCACCACCGGAGAGCAGTCATGCCCCCCGCCAAAAAAAATGCACACACCCCACCCTGTTGTTACCCTGCTGTAAAGCTTAACGACTGTCCCTTGCGAAATTCAGCTGTGCCCACCCTGCTGTAACCCTTAGATAAGCTTAATGACTGTCTCCCTTGCGAAATTCAGCTGTGCATGTATTTCTCACCAGAAGTTTCCCTCCTAAAAATTTAAAAATGCAACTGTTTCCGCCAAGCCCACCAGAGGGGTATAAAAACCCTTCCTTTTGTTCCCTTGGCGCGGCTTCCTCAGCTCACACTCCTTTGAGTTGCTGAAGTCGCCCCGCAAGCCCTCCAATAAAGCCTGCCCTGACCTCTGAAATAGCCTCTGATTTTACTTCGCGGCTGAACACTTTTTTTTGGCAGTATTCTTAGAAATAAAGCAATGTACCCCAAAGCCAAAAGAATATGATGCAAAAATATTTTATGCTTACGAATATCCTAATTACAAACAGAAGTAGATATAAAACAAGTTGAAAACAAGCTTTAAATTTACTTTACCTGTGGACTGACAGCATGGTTTGTAGATTAATAGTCTGTAAAATAGTTTCGGGCTGAGCCCCGGTGGCGTAGTGGTTGTGCGCGGGACTGCGGCCCACTGGGAAGGAGGTTCAATTCCAGCAGTGGGGCTGGGCTTCCTGCTCCCACCACCAGAGAGCAGTGATGCCCCCAAAACAAACAAACAAACAAACAAACAAACAAACAAAACAAAAAATAGGTTGATGTCCTAATCCTGGGATGTGTGAATATGTTATATTACATATTCAAAAGGAATTTTGAAACTGTGTATAAAGCTAACGACCTTGAGATCAAGAGATTATCCTGAACTATACAGAAAACCCTAATTCAATCACAAATACTTAAAAATGAAGAACCATTCTGGCAGTATTCAGAGGGATATGTGACTATGGAAATGAAAATGGAAGGAGACCCCCAAATCAAGGAATTTGACTGGCTTCTGGAAGCTGGTAAAGGCAAGGAAAAAATATTCTCTCGTGAAGCTTGTAGAAAGGCCAACACCTTGATTTTAGCCCAGTGAGACAGACCATGTCAAACTTCTAACTCATAATACTCCAAGCCACTAAATATATGGTACTTTGTTATAGCAGCAACAGAAGACTAGTACAGATAGATATAATGGTCCACCCAAAGGAAATTAAGACAAAGCAAAGTATCTTGAGCCCTAAAATGGATTACTCAATGTACTCCATCATTTCAAAGACAGGTGTTACATCATAGATAACAATGATAATATATGTGGTTCAACTTAAAATATATTATTAGAAATACAAGTTGATCTCCTACTCCCACCACCAGAGAGCTGTGATGCCCCCCCCCAAAAAAAGAAATACAAGTTGATAAAGGTATTTTTAAGTTGAAAGGTATTTAAAAGTTGAAAGGTATTTTAGCAAAACTGAAACAATACAGGAAGAAATAAGCATGTCATAGTATTCAGTGGTTATGAAACTTTAAGCATTTTAACCTCCCAACCTATGTATACAAATTCTTCAGGTCAAATTATAATGAATATCTACCAGCAGTAAGGGCATGGAACTTATAAATTATGCTGATTACATTTCAACTGGGACAGATAGAAAACAATATAGGTGACAGTTGATACCTATACAGTGTCTAGAGAAGTGGTTCTCAACCTTTCTATTGCTATGACCCTTTAATACAGTTCCTCATGGTTTGGTAACCCCACATCCATAAAACTAATTTCCTTGCTACTTCATAGCTAAGTTTTCTACTGTTATGAATTGGGAGACCTCCTGTGAAAGAGTCATTCAATCCCCAAAGGGGTTGTGACCCACAGATTGAGAACCACTGGTCTAGAGCCAACTGATAGAATATGGCATCATATGGCATCACATGCTGATGAAATGCTATATTCACTAGTAGAGACTTTGAAACAGTACAGTGTTTAAGCAGTTAAACTAACCTCATGCATTAATTGAGTCAAGGATGTCTTATGAGGAGAGGAAATAAAGCAGAAATTCATAGAGAGTTGGATAAAACATGTAACTTGTAGCCAAATCAGTGACAAATCAATGTACATAGCCATAGCTTTCCTCCCTCCTGCCCTCCCACTCTCCCTTCTTTCCTTCCTTCTTCTTTCAAATCTCCCAATGTACAGTTGCACATTGACAGTGATTCCTTGAAAAGTACTCAGTAAAATGACTGCAGACTGGATAGAACCAAGAATAAAACCCAAGCCTATTTACTACTTAAAGTGATTAATGGAAGGTAGGAATAAATTAGTGTTGTGGTCTTCTAGGTGTCTATAAGTAAGAGGGCACTGTGAACCACACAGTAGGATTAGGCCAAGTTAGAATGCACCAACCATGAAGACCTCTAAGTCTAGTGAGAAAGATCAATAAGTAAGGATACACACACATACACACACACTCACACACTCCCTCACACCTGCCTTTATCACACCCTTGGCTGAATGGTTTTACACAGTAACACCTGTTTGACTATATGATATTCTGTGTCAGAATAGTTCATGTAAATGCTGTTGCACAGTAAACTTCTGAGTAATTAGAAGTACTTCTCTGAAGTTCTTTCACAGAAAAATGGATTTCAAGGTTTTTTTTCCTCTTTAGATAGAAATGAAAGAATGTGGACAATCCAAAGATAGTACAGAAATGGAACACTTTCAAAATAAATGTTTTCTCCTAACTTTTCCTATTAATTAGAAAAGTTTTCTATTTTCATATTACATCATTTAATTCAGAAAGAAAAAAAATAAGACTTTATAAAATTGTGGACATTTTCTAAGTCTTTATAGAGGTCTAAAACCATGACCAAGAGAGTAAGCACTTTAAACATATATAGTTTCATCTAGTGAAATGATAGTTTGATAGGAAGGAAATCTTCACCAATGTTGGTTCTATTATGGATCCGCTCTCATGATTTGGGAGATTTGTGATGGAATCAACTGACCAGTTTTCAAGTATTTCTCTGAATACTCATAAGAATGATGTTCTTTGATTAAGAAGAGAGAGAGAGGAGCCCTTGGGGGGGGGGGGCCCTCTGGTGGTTACAGATTGAGCTGGGATCAGCAAGGTCAGCTTGTTAAAATCACCAGCTACTCCACGGAGAAAGGCTGGCCTTTCTATTCCCATGAAGAGATCCTGTCTCAGAAACTCACAAGGTCCGTTCTACCCTGTCCCACAGTGTCACTAAGTGTCAGCATCAAGCTGACGGCGGTGAGTTTGTCTTTTTGGCTTGGTAGACACATCAAAATTAAACCAAAAGTCAAACTCATCAAGTAGATGCTGACACTAAGTGGCCCTAAAGGACAGAGTTGACTGCCGCTGAGAATTTCTGTGACTGCTCCACAGAAGTAAAAGGTCCCCCGGATGCAGGGGTTTCAAACTGTTTGGATCACAGTCCAATGAGGAGCTACTCCATCACCAGGGTCCTTAGGTCAAACTTAAGAGCCTCGAGGACTGTCCTATATCTTATGCACGCTCTCTTTCTTTCTCTCTCCAAAAAAGGAGAATTCTTTAGTTGTAAAATATCTAAGAGACCCACAGGCATCAAACAAATTCTGACTCATAGTGATCTTTTTTTTTTTTTTTGGGGGGGGGGGGGTCGCCAATCACTGCTCTCCAGCGGTGGGAGTAGGAGGCCCAGCCCCACTGCTGGAATTGAACCTCCATCCCAGTGGGCCGCAGTCCCGCGCACAACCACTATGCCACCGGGGCTCAGCCCTTTTTTTGTTTGTTTGTTTGTTTGTCATAGCGATCTTAAAGTCAGGCAAAGTTTCTTCCCTCTCCATATGAAATTAGTGATCATTTTTTCCAATTCTTTGAAGAAAGAGGATGGTAATTGTATTGGAATTGCCTGACTTTAACACATGCTATAAAGCCACAGTTGTCAAAACTGCATGGTATTGGTATAATGATAGATATTCAGACCAATGGAAAAGAACTGAAAACCCAGAAATAAAAACATCAGCATATAGACAATTGATATTTCATAAGGCCCTCAAAAAATCCAAAGGGAAGCAGATGCCCTTTTCAACAAGTGGTGCTGGAAAAAATGGATATCTACCTGTTGAAAAATGAAACAAGATCCTATCTCACTTCAAGCACAAGAATAAACTCAAAGTGGATCATAGACCTTGAGGTAAACCCCCAAACTTTTAGGGTCATCAATGAGGAAATTGGGACCAATGTGAGAACTCTGGCACAGGGAATACATAGGCTATCAGAAATAGGGAAAGACACAAACACAGAGGAGGCATAAATTGTTAAGTGAAGATAAAACACCTGTGTACATCAAAAGTATTCACAGAGAGTAATAAGAGAGCCCACCCACTGGGAAAGCATCTTTCACAATGACACATGAGACAAAGGCCTTATTAGTAAAATCTACAATACCCTGATAGCTTCCAAGAAGAATCAAACAAACTGCCTACTGAGGAGGTGGACGAAGGACCTGAACAGAAGTTTCACAGAGGCAGAAATCAGAATGACCAATAAACATATGAGAAAATATTCCTGATCATTATCCATAAGAGAAATGCACATCAAAACAACAATGAGTTGTCACCTAACACCCTCAAACATAGCATAATTTAAAAAATCAGAAAGCAGCATATATTGGAGGGGCTGTGGGGAGACAGAAATGCTCATCCACTGCTGGTAGACCTGTAGGTATGTACAGCCACTATGAAAATCGATTTGGTGATAGCTAAAACAGAGTCTTTGGCCATCCCACCCTGAACATGCCCAGTCTCGTCTAAACTACATGGAAATTGAACTACCATATGACCCAGCAATCCCCCTACTGGATATATACCCTGAAGAGGCAAGCAACAAACCATGGCCAGATATCTGTGCTCCAATTTTCATCACGGAACAATTCACTATTGCAAGGAGTTGCAAACAACACAGTTTTCCATCAACTGACGAATGGATTAAAAAACTGGTACACACATACAATGGAGTACTACACATTGTTGAAAAGCAGTGATAAACGTATGAAGCATATTGCCACATGGGAAGAACAGGAGGAAATTATGCTAAGTGAAGTAAGCCAAGCTCAAAAGGACAAGTATAACATCATGAGTCCGCTGAGATAAGCTTAAATAAAAACAAAACAAAACAAAAATGCAAAGAGGGCATAGGGGAAAAGCTGCTATATACAGAAGTTCCTGGGATGAGGGTCAGGTAGAATGGCAGGGGCCAGACCAAAGCCAGAGCTACATATGGTAGGCAACTGAGTGGTGGAAGTGGGGGGAAATGGCGATGTGTAGTGGGGATAGCACTATCCCTCCCAAGGGGAGCGTATTGTTTATATCTCTAGAGGGAAAGAGGAGCCAAACTTAAACCCAGTGTTCTAGAACATGACGGCAGCATAACAGCATGGAACAGGGAGCCAGTGGATAGGTCTGATGGCCTAACCCCACCCCAACTACATGGACAGTCGCCCCTCTCCCCACGGTACTTTGCTTTGGAGGTCAGCACAGAGGCTGCAGCTCGCTGGAGGACATGTCTGACCAGAGCATATGAGAGCAACGGAAGGGGGAGGAAGAGAGAGTGGAGTTCATCCAGGCCTATTGAGCCTCAAGGATGATGTCCCCACTCAAAACAGCCATTGCACAGAGAGGACCAGATGGCCAGCCCCGCTATGAAGCACAGTGTCCCTTGCTGTCCCAAAGTCCTAAGGGGACAATACTGGAGAAGTGTTGGGAGTGCACTCACTCTGACCCCACCACATTGAGGCAAACACGTCCAGGAGAGCAGCAGGAGGGACAGAGCATGAAGTTCTCAAGGGAGTGCCAAGGATATACTTTGGGGCCAGGACATGTGACCCTATTGGATTCAACCAGGTGACACTCCTGGTGGTCAACGAATAGACTTTGAACTATTTACAGGTGTTTCTTTTGTTATTATCATTTTTTTTACTTACTTATTTATTTTTCCTGAACATTGGTTTCTTTTGTTGCTGTCATCGTTTTGTTTTCTTTTGTCTCTTCATCTTGTGATGTCTTGTATTTCTGTACATATTATTATTTCTGCAATTCTAACTAGATAACATAGACTAGATGAACAGTTTGTGGGAGAAAACAATGGGACCGATGGTTCTAGGGGACATGGGAGACAGGGAGGTGGGGGAAGGGAAGTAGTGTTGTCCATCCCAGGGATAAGGGAACAACAAGTGATTCAAAATCAGTGGCAAATTGCGTGTAACAGGCCTGGTAAAGATTGATCAAGAGTAATGTGACAGAGAGAAATTACTGAAATTCAAATAAAGGATGTCCATGATAGTGGAACAAGAGGAAAGTAACAGGAAATAGAGGAAGGAACTGGGAGGCAAAGGGCATCTACTGAGGTCTAAATACAGGCATACACATAGATGAATATATTTATATATGATGATAGGGAAATAGATCTACATGCATATATTTATTGGATTAGCATTAAGGCACCAGATGAACATTGGACCTTCACTCGAGTACATCCTCAATGCAAGAACACTTTTTTCTATTAAATTTGCATTCCTTGATGGTCACTTTCCCAACACATTCACTGAAGACAAATGTGGGCATAAGCAAAATTTGTGAAGAAAGATAATGGTGCCCAGTTATCAAAGATATAGCATCTGGAATCTTAAAAGCTTGAAAATAAACAAGCAGCCATCTAGCTCAGAAGCAACAAAATCCACATGGAAGAAGCACACCAGCCTGTGTGCTCATGAAGGGTCCATGGAATCAGTTAGCAGTCATCAAAGAACAAAAACCATATCATGGCGTGCCCACCTTCCGGATGTGATTGCTGGAGATAAAGGTGTTCATAAGCAAATGTGGTGAAGAAAGCTGATGATGCCTGGCTATCAAAAGATATAGTGTCTGGAGTCTTAAAGCCTTAAAGATAAATAAACAGCAATCTAGCTGGGAAGCAACAAAGTTTACATGGAAGAAGCAACCAGCCTGTGACCATGAGATGTCGAAGGGATCAGGTATCGGGCATCAAAGAACTAAAAATTATATCATAAATGAGTGCAGCTTGAGGGCCCAATTCCATCTGCAGGTGAAGTGACATCCCCTTACAGAATGGTTGTGGGGAGGAGACAAGCCAGTCAGGGTATAGGGAGAACGATGAAATATGCAACTTTGCTCTAGTTTTTAAATGTTTCCTCCCTTCCACTATCATGATCTAAACTTTAACTTGCAAATCCGGTTACACCAGAGGATGTACACTGGTACAGATAGGAACCAGAAACGTGGGAAATTCAGGACAGATGATCCCTTTAGGACCAGTGGTGAGAGGGGTGATACCAGGAGGGTGGAAGGAAGGTGGAGTAGAAAGGGCAACCGATTAAAGGGATCTACATATAACCTTCTCTCTGGGGTTTGGACAACAGGGAAGTGGGCGAAGGGAGACATCGGACAGTGTACAATATGAAAAAATAATAATGATTTACAAATTATCAAGGCCCCATAAGGAGAGGGTTGTGGGGAGGGAGTGGCAAAAGGAGGAGCTGAGACCAGTGGCTTAAGTACAAAGAAAATGTTTTGAGAAGGATGATGGCAACAAATGTACAAATGTGCTTTGCATACAATGGATGCATGTACAGATTGTGTTAAGAGTTGTATGAGCCCCCAATAAAATGATTAAAAAACACACACACACATCTCCTTTTTCCTTTTTTGTTGTTATTTCTTTTTCGGTCACTTGTGGATTCTTAATGTCTATGTGTTGGTGTGCCACTCTCACAGCTGTCATGTTTGAGCTCATCGTTTCTCTTAGTGAGGATCTTTCTCCTTTTCATTGAACTTCTCTGTTACCAAGCATGATGTCCTTCTCCAGCGAGCCCTTCTGATAATGTGTTCAAAGTACGTGAGATTATGTCCAGCCCTCCTCACTTCTAAGGATATTCTGGCTGTATTTATTTCAAGACACATTTGTTTTTGTTCTTCTGCCAGTTCACAATATATTTAATATGCTTTGTCAACAGCATAATTTAAATGCATCAATTCCTCTGTAGCCTTTCTTACTCATTACCCAGCTGTTAAATGGAGAGGAGGCAACTTAAAACACAAGGGCTTGAGTCTATTCATCTTGGTCTTCAAAGCAACATTTCTGGTTTGTTTTTTGAAACACTTTTTCCAGGTCGTTCTCTGTAGATTTTCTGAATGTGATATATTTGGTTTCTTGGTTTCTACCTATTGGCATTGATTGTGAATTCAAGTAAAATTAAATCCATGACAATTTCAATCATATTGTTTATTGTGATGTGGTTACTGGTCCAGTTTTCAAGGTTTCCTTTCTGTTGGGGTGTAATCTCTATTGAAGGCTCTACTCTTTTATCTTTATCAATAAAATTGTCAAGCCCTCTTAACTTTCTTTTTTTTGTTTGTTTTTTTTTGGGGGGCATCACCCTTTTAACTTTCAGAAAGCAAAAAACAATTATTTAACAGACAATGCAAATGTAATTCTTTTCCTTGAAGAGGATATATACTGCTTACAAAAAACAAAATTTTAAATTTAAATTGTAATTGGTTAAATATATACTAGCACATAGACAATTAAAATTTAATGTTTAGGCAGAAGGAGTGGAATACTTGTATTAATAGTTGGCCACATATATTTTTTATATAATATAGGAGCATATTTATTTATGAGATCTATCTCAGAATTTTGTTAGCTTTATTTTAAAAATAATCTACTGGAATGGAGGTTCAAATCCAGCAGTGGGGCTGGACCTCCTACTCCCACCAGCAGAGAGCAGTGATGCCTAAAACAAAACAAACAAACAAACAAAAAAGCCTGATTTTAGGGCTGGGCCCCGGTGACGTAGTGCTTGTGCGCTGAACCGCGGCCCACTGGGACGGAGGTTCAATTCCAGCAGTGGGGCTGGGCCTCCTACTCCCACCACCGGAGAGCAGTGATGGCCCCCCCCCCCCCCCCCCGAAAAAAATAAGTAAATAAAACTAATCTAGAGTCATAGTCTTTTTTTTGCTGATTTTGAAGATCATCACACTAGAAAAACCACAGTGTGAGAAGCTGGTTTCATGTTGGAAACATAAAAAAATGTTTATTTGTTTGTGTTTTTGCAAGCTGCTGTAATTGTCTTTTCTTTTTTTTTTTTTTTGGGGGGGGGGCATCACTGCTCTCCGGTGGTGGGAGCAGGAGGCCCAGCCCCACTGCTGGAATTGAACCTCCGTCCCAGTGGGCCACAGTCCCGCGCACAACCACTACGCCACCGGGGCTCAACCCGTTGCTATAATTTTCAAACTTTCTTGTACATAAGAATTATGTAAGGGCTGAGCTACGGTGGCTTCGTCAGTACTATTCTGCATACCAACTGGCTTGTCTCTTCCTTATGACCCCTCTGTAAGGGGATGTCCAATTATCTACAGATGGGCTTTGGGTATGATTGATATGATTTTTTTCTGGGTTTAAGATGCCTGATCCCATTGATATACCTCATGATCACACAGGCTGGTGTGCTTCTTCCATGTGAACTTTGTTGCTTCTGAGCTACATGGCTGCTTGTTTATCTTCAAGCCTTTGAGATCACAGACACTATGTTTTGATAGTTGCGAACCATCAGCTTTCTTCACCACATTTGCTAATGCACCCATTTTGTCTTCAGTGATCATGTTGGGAAACTGAGCATCACAAAATGCCAGATTATTAGAACAAAGTGTTCTTGTGTTGAGGGAGTACTTGAGTACAGCCCCAATGTCCATCTGCTATCTTAATATTTAACATATAAGTATAAGACAGGGCTGAGCCCCAGTGGCATAGTGGTTGTGCGCGGGACTGCGGCCCACTGGGACGGAGGTTCAATTCCAGCAGTGGGGCTGGGCCTCCTACTCCCACCATCGGAAAGCAGTGATGCACCACCCCCCCCCCAAAAAGTATAAGAACATAGATATATTTCCCTATCGTTGCACATAAATATATTTACATAGGAACATGCCTATATTTAGACCTCTATAAACGTCCTCTAACTCTTAGTTCTTTCCTTCATCTCCTTTTACTGTCCTCTTGTCCCACTATATTGCTTGGCCTTCATTTGGGTTCAGTAATTCATTGCTGTTACATTGCCTTTGATTAAGCCCCACTAGGGTGTAGGCTCCTACACCCTTCTCACCATTGATTTTAGTTCACTTGCTGTTCCACTGTCCCTAGGCTTGTTGAATCCTTCCCCCCTTTCCTTCCTCCCATCTCCCCTTCTCCTGTGTCCCCCCGGAACTGTTGGCCTTGCTGTTTTCTTCTCTGAATTGTTTATTCTGTTTATCTTATCTAGATAGAAATGCAGAGACATAAATAAGTACAAAACCAGTCAAAGTAAAGAAAATAACAAAGGAAGACAAAAATCAATAAAACAAGAGCAAAAAAAACCCCCAAAACAAAGCAGCAAAAAAAAAGCCAATGACAAAAATGGGGGAAAAAAACTATAAATAGTTCCAGGTGTCTGTTTTTTGATCTTTAGGAGTGTTTTCCAGTTGAGTCTGAAGGGGTGCCACACTCTGTCCCCAAAACCTATTTTTGGTATTTCCCAGGGACTTCATCACTTTGCTTCCCTTGCTGCTCAGTATTCCCTTAGTGTTTCACCCCAGTGCGATGGAATGAGATTGGGCAAAATTCCTGTACTGTCTCCAGTGTTGTTCCTGCAGTCTCGTGGTTCAGTGAGGGACATTATGTTTCATGGTGGGGCTCGCCCTGTGGCCCCACCTCTCTGTGAATTGTCTGTTCTAAGCAGGAATATCATCTTGGGACTTGGTAGGACAGGATGTGTTCCACTCACTCTCCTTGGTAGTGATTGCTTCTCTCCCAACCATACCCCACCCTAAAAATCATTTAAAATCTCTGTTCTTCCTGGACCTTTTTTTTTTTGAATACAACCTACTTTGTTAATGTCCCATAAATCCATGGGGCTAAGGAGATGATGCTTATATTTATTGATTTATAAAATGAACTCCTTTTGACACATATTTTGGTAGACGAGAAACAGTACGAGGGTAAAAAGAGCCTTGAATCCATAACTCTTTGTTAGAGAATATAGCAACTATAGCACTATAGCAACAGGAGGGAACCGTGGTGCCACTGTAGTTGAGGAGGTGGGCTGCTAGCCCCAGGGCTGCGTTTTTTTTTGGGGGGGGGCATCACTGCCCTCTGGTGGTTGTGGGTGCTACCCAGCGCTGCTTCGGAAAAAAAAATACAGAAAAATGCTGTCTGCAGATACTTTTCTTTTAGAGATTGAATGGAAGAATTTTCTTTAGATATAGCCATAATTTCCTATTTGTAAATTACAGCCAAATAATTTGGAAAATCCCCTTTCTCATGATATTTTAGAATAGTAGTTACATGTTTTTCTATTTGAAGTCAAGGTCTTGGATTTGATTCTCTGAGGTAAAAAAACTCAAAACCAAAAAACGAACTCCCTGCGACCAAGTGGATTTCAACCCAGAGAGGTCTCAGGACCGAGCCGAACTGCCCCCACGGGTTCCTGAGACGGTGATTGTTGACTTGCGTAGAAACCCGTGTCTTTTGTTCACTGAATGACTGGTGGTTTCAATCTGCTGCCTGCTTATTTGGCAGCCAGCAGTTTGGGTTATGTGCATAGAAATCACAACGAATTTGCGAAGAACAATTAAACCCCACCTTATCTAAACATGTTCACCTAAAAATTCCTCTGCCCATCCTCATGAACCCCCCAAAGGAGTCTGAGTTGTACTTTTGTTAGGTGTCATCAACTCAGAATGACCCTGCGAACAACACACGGAACGAAACCCTGCCTGGTCCCGCACCATTCTCGTAATTGTTCTTATGTTTGAGCCCAAGTTTGCAGCCACTCATCGAGGGTCTAG
Source organism: Nesogale talazaci (assembly GCA_004026705.1). Taxonomy (NCBI): domain Eukaryota; kingdom Metazoa; phylum Chordata; class Mammalia; order Afrosoricida; family Tenrecidae; genus Nesogale; species Nesogale talazaci. Next base: position 3,627 of record PVJH01027036.1, on the reverse strand, counting down.
TTCATTCTCACTGCCCCTGTTCTTTATCAGGATTGGCATCTTTCTTCAGAGACTGGTCTCTACTGATAAGACGTCCAAAATACGTGAGACAAAGTCTCACCGTCTTTGCTTCAAAGGAGCAACCTCCCGTACTTCTTCCAAGAGACACCTGATTTTCTTTTTGGAAGACTATAGTAATTTTTGTTTTTGGTTGGGCATCATTGCTCTCCAGTGGTGGGAAGAGGAGGCCCAGCCCCACTGCTGGAATTGAACCTCCGTCCCAGTGGGCCGCAGTCCCGCGCACAACCACTACGCCACCGGGGCTCAGCCCGACTATGGTAATTTTAATATTCTTCACCAGCACCATAATTCAAGCACTTTGATTTTTCTTTGCTCTTCCTTATTCAATACCTAACTTTCATATTCATATGAGGGTCTTTAAAATACCTTAAGCACAAGCAGAAAAGACAATTCCCTATTGTTAAAGAGAATTTTCACTAGAACAGTAATTTTTCCTTGAAATCCTTGCCTTTTCTTAGCAATTTGTGAATTGGGTAGCAACAGTTTGAAAACAAGACTAGAACTCCAAACAGCAGTACAAGGCAGAAGGATTTTATAGGCAACAGACACACAAGCTCAAGAAAAGTAGTCTGGGCTGTTTTGAATAGAGGGATGGGCATGTTTTTTTCCTTATTTGGAATGAAAGGGAAATTGTGATGCAGGTGAAGATAAACAGACAAGTCCTGATTGCTTAACTTTATTTTCTGTTTCAGGGAGACTGGAGCTTTTCAAAGAAATAGAAACTTAAATTGAGTTTCAGTTTGCTGATTAGGCCTAAGCATGTGACACTCTTTTTTGAGCTTAACAAGATCTTCTTAGCATTACTAAAGGAATCCTATTTAGACATCAGTTTTTTATTAGTAACAGTCTATGCTAAAGATGTTGGAATACTACCTTTAAAGTCCTAAGAAAAATTAGTCTTAACTTAAAATTCTCTGGCCAGTTAAATTATTCAACATGAAGAGAAAAAATGAGATTTTCATAAAAATATTTTGTTTTTAACACAATAACCCTTGCTGTGAGGTCAGCCGTTCAAAGCTACCAGCTCTTTCTTGAGAAAAAAATAAGAATTTCTACTCATGTAAAGAGTTACAGTCTAAGAAACCCACAGGACTAGTTCCACCCTGAGTTAGAATTGATTTAATGTTACTGACTCAGAATTACCTTGATGTTAGTGAGAGCTTTTTTGTTTGTTTTTGGTACTTGAGGAAGTTGAAAATTGCATTTTGAAGAAGAAGTGAGTGGAATGTAAGAGCAATTATGAGAGAGGAAATAGTGAACTAGTAAGGGACTTCAAAAAATAATAGAAAAGTCCATTCTCTTTTAATTCTCTCTCTCTCTCTTTTTTAAAAGAACTTTTGGAAGCCCTTTCATATCAACTAGACTCATTTGGGGGTAGGCATGTTTTCAAAAAGAGATAGACTGGAAATAATTATTTTAAATACAATAAAAAGATCCAAGAACTCATTTTGGCAAAGATAAGGGTCAACGTACCTAATGACAAGTATGTTAAATATTTAAAGGCTAAAAATTGGAAAAGAAAGTAAAAAAAAAATAATAATTTTTTAAAATGCAGAAAATAGGCTATCCAATAGTAAAACAGACAAAGGAAAAATAAATCTATGTTAACAACACCAGCCACAACCAGCAAAAAAGATGGGATAGGTAATATAACAAGCACAAATCACACCAAACATTCTCACAATAGATGTAAATGTTTATTTGACTGTTTATAAAGCCGAAGTTCTTATGGTTATATAAAATACATGTTCTCCCTTAAACTGTTTTTAAATGGTTTTGGAAACTTAAAGATGCAGAAATGTTTAATGGAAAATAATATGGAAGACAAATACAAATCAAAGAAAGTTGATTTTGCTGGATTGAAAAAATATATTTTAACTTGTGGCTAGCAGATTATGGGTTGGGCCGCTCAACCCCAAGTTTAGCAGCGGGACACCCTCCATCATTCAGTGGAAGAAACACGAGGCTTTCTATGCTTGTGAAGTCACAGTCCGGGAAACTGACGAGAGCAGGCATACCTGTGCGATAGTGTTGCTCTAAGTCAGAATTGACTTGATGGCAAAGAGTGTTTTAAAAAAAGACAGCGAGGCTGAGCCCGGGTGGTGTAGTGGTTGTGCGCGGGACTGCGGCCCACTGGGATGGAGGTTCAATTTCCCGCTCATAGGAGCAAAGGCTGGGCCTCCTACTCCCACCACCAGGGCAGTGATGCCTAAAAAAAAAAAAAAAAAAAAAAAAAAAAAAAAAAAAAAAAAAAGACAACGAACATTTTATCAATAAAATATCAAAAAGTGCAGATCTTGAGGTAGAAAAATAGACACGTATAAAGGAAAAAAAAAAAACCCAGCTGTTCAAAAGTAATTGCAATTGGAAATGATATACTGCTTCGAATAGAAATGAGCTGGTGCTAAAACAAAACAAAAAATGGGGCTGAGCCCCGGTGGCGTTAAGTGGTTGAGTGCGGGACTGTGGCCCGCGGGCTTGGCGGTTCAAATCCAGCAGCCGCTCTCAGGACCAGTGCTCGGTAGCTCCCATGACCGCCAAAGGGCAGTGATGCCCCCCCCCTCCAAATGATAATTTAAGCTTTTAAATGTACAAGGGTAACTAACAACATATTGCTGTAAATGTAGGAAACTATATCACAGAGAAATGTGATACTATGTATCCTCAATATATCATCCGCCTAAATCTGCACACTGCTGAAAGTGGGTTTTCCATCTCTCCAGCCCTTCCCTAAAAATGTTTGCAACATTCACACTAAGAACATTCCATTCCTTTGACAAAGTGTTGCTCCATGTGGGGCTTCCAGAAGAGATCATGATTGATACAGGTGCGAAAGCAATGTGAGGTGATGAAAGAAGATATCCCTGGCTATCAAAAATGATAGAATCTGGGGTTTTAAAGGCTTATCTTAAAAAGAATATCCATCGTGGCTGAGCCCTGGTGGTGTAGTGGTTGTGTGCAGGACTGCGGCCCTCTGGGATGGAGGTTCAATTCTGGTAGTGGCTCTACAGGAGCAAAAGGCTGGGCCTCCTACTCCCATCCCCCAAAAAAGAGTATCAATCTAACAAAGTGCCAACTGAATCCACATGGAAGAAACACAGAAGACTGTCTGATCAAGGACTATATATAATAATATTCAAATCTAAAGGAGGGGATGATATCAGAGCTTAAATTACGAGCACTCGGTTTGCAGTAGCGTATGGATGCTTTTGCAGGGTCCCTACATGACTTAAACTGCCAGGGAATCCCCTCTGACCATAGTTGAGGAGTGTGTATCCTCTTCCTATCAGATAGAGAGCTTTATGAAGCTGATTATGGCAGATTTGCCTAGGTTAGAATGTACTACTTTATTATTGATCTCATTTTGACCCGTTTTACAGTTGTTTCATGCAGAAAAAAGAGTGAAGGACAAATACACAAAGATTGAGGTTCCATTGAATGCCCTCTGGTCATAGGCTGGGAATTTGAGTGACCTGGCTATCTTGCAGCATATAAAGGGGAAGTGGATTGTTGCAGAACCAGTCAGGTTAAAATGTAGCACTTTTTTATCTGGATTTCTCTTTTGAG
>PVJH01027035.1:0-29300 GCA_004026705.1 Nesogale talazaci | reverse complement strand
CCTTCCTTCCTTCCCTGACTTCCTTCCTTCTCTGAGTGCCTTCTTTCTCTGACTTCCTTTCTTTCTTCTCTGACTTCCTTCCTTCCTTCCCTGACTTCCTTCCTTCTCTGAGTGCCTTCTTTCTCTGACTTCCTTCCTTTCTTCTCTGACTTCCTTTCTTCTCTGAGTTCCTTCCTTCCTTCCCTGACTTCCTTTCTCCTCTGAGTGCCTTCCTTCTCTGACTTCCTTCCATCCTTCTCTGACTTCCTTCCTTCTCTGACTTCCTTCCTTCCTTTCTTCCTTCCTTCCTTCCTTCCCATGAGTCCTTATCAGTTATCTTTTAAAAGTGATCAGTATCTTTATAAATCTGACTTTTGGAGGCTAGAAATATTACATGTAAACTTAAAGATATGTTTTAATAATCAATTAAAAGTACAGATTATAAAAATTTTAATTGATGAAAAACAGATGAACAATAATTAGTGGTTTGTGAACTGTGGTAATAACTTCACTTGCAGAAGGCTCTGTAGTGTCTGGAGTTTTCTTTGGGATGGGAATGGAATTTCTGGTCAGAAAATTTAAAGGTGTGTTTGTGTGGTTTAAAAAATTAAAAAAAAATTCCAAGTACCATATCACCACTTCCAGAATATGCCTATATTTTCAAGTAACAGAAACTTTTGATTTAGAAAATACTGCACTAATCGTTGCACTGTCAAATGTTTGATAACTTCTCTCCTTCTTTTACCTCATTATTTATTCTTCTTGTGCATTTCTTTTCTCTTTAAAATCAATCAAGCCCTGATCTGTCGATTCACCTGCTTCATGATCTATGACTTGTTTTACATCACAGTGTTAAGTGCTAAATTCAGTATAAGTCATTCTTGACATATGGATGATTTTTCCATTGAGCTCTTCCATCAGATTATCCTTATCCAATGTTTATAGCATGTTCACATCACTCAGAGTTTTATATTTCATAAAGTCTGCGTGCACTATCCTGTAACTTCCTCCCAATATAATACAGTATTTCAGCTTACTATGCAGCAGTGTTTTGAACATAAAATCGATAATGGCACCATCAGCAAATTATGCACTCCAACTTTGCACTCAACTTTGCCGCTGAACTGATTTCAACTAGCAGACTCACATTTCCCTACAGGGATTCCAAGACTGCAAAACATTACTGGAGAAGAAAGCTTCATCTTCTTACTAAGGATAAGCTATACAAATCAAAAACAGAAATGGACAGTCATAAGTGCAGTTCACTGTATATACTGATATATATTTTCATATTAGTGAGGCATATATTTAGTCTTGGTTTATGTTTTGTTCCTGAATTTGGTTTTTGAGACATGTTTCAGTAGAGAAATGGTTAATTTTTCTGTATTTATATGTCAACATTATTCAGTGCAATTCATAAATTAGGAAATGAAAATGTCAAAAACATATTAGTTAATATCGCTAGCACTGATTGGTCCTAGAAAACCACACGTGGGCTCAGAGGTCAATGCTGCTATCACAAATACTATTATGCATGTAGATTATAGTCTTCTACAATATATGTCTACAATAAGAGAAAAAAAGAACAATTTGCATAATATTATTTAGAGTGCCTTTATTACCCATCAAAATTAATTATCTCAGAGTATAAAAGTAGGACGAGGTAAATTGAGTAGGAGATGCAAAGATAATTACTTTTATCTGTATATGTGCCTAGTCTTACTCATCAAAACAAGCCTATAAGAGTTTCATAATCTAAAAATTACATTGGAGAGAAAAAATAATCGGTCACTGCAACAAGGAATAAAGTTATGTTAGCACATCTGAAATTGAACCCAAGTAAAAAGGTATTGCTACCTGTTCCAAGTCATATCCATACATGAGTTTATGCCAAATGTGTCATCAGTGGATGCTACAGGCAAGTTCTCTCAGGAACACACTTGCCTCCCAAATGTTGCTGTTCTTTTGTCTACTCCTGGTGTTTCTTAGACTAAAAGCCCAACCAAATCCACGGCTTCTGAGAGGTTCCGTGAGGCCTATTCAATTCAAGCCTGAGCGCTCCAGTAAAAAGGCTATGGCAACAGGATACTATTTTATTCCAGAGGGACAATCTTGTGAGATTATCTCAGGAGAAAATCAGTCTCGGAATAACAGGCAGGGTTTATCATGAAGAATTTTAAAGGAAATGGAAAACTGCATTGGCCAAAAAAATGCCAGGAAAATAATGCCACAGATTTTTTTCCCTATTATGACAAGACACCTGGCTCAATATTCAAGGATAGCAAGTTTCATCTTAAAAGAACATTCTGGTTTTGCTTCCTCCAAGACTGATACTATTATAATAGCAGATATGATGTAACCACTTCATTGCTAACAGATTTATGGTGTGAAGGAAAAAAATCTAAGGAATTCAGGTTTATTGAACAATGCACTAGGAAGATGGTGCTGCTATTGGTCTAAGTGGGAAATGCATCTTGTTTTAGTTTATCTGGGAGTGTTTTAAGAAGAAAAATTGCCTAGCTGGAGGAAATAAACTTTATTTTAAGAAAAAGAGGTTCAAGAATATTGAGAAATCCATATGTAAATTATTAGAGATTTAAGGCAGAAATGAACATATGGACAAAAGAACAGCAACATTTGGAAAACCAAAACACAAACTCATGATAAATTAAATATGCACTAAGAAAAACAGAAATTCGTTCCAGGCTCAGAAAAGCAATTATTGGGAAAACAATTTTATATTAGAGATCTATTCTTAAATCAACAGTTTAAATAAAGAGAACTTTATCATCATGAAGAGAGCATGAATTTTTACTTTTTAAAATCCACATTACAGGCTGAGCCCTGGTGGCGTAGTGGTTGTGGGCGGGACTGCGACCCACTGGGTTGGAGGTTCAATTCCAGCAGCGGCTCCACAGGAGCAAAGGTTGGGCCTCCTACTCCCACCACCAGAGGGCAGTGATGCCCAAAAAACAAAATCCACACTACATGGTGATACAGTTGAAGGGAGTGAACATGGGAAAAAGGAAACAATCTATATTTTTTAAAAACTCAAAAGATTATATTTGAATTACATAAATTAACATGGGGGCATACAAGTAAAACAAGTAAAAGAGAATAGGTATTAAAGCAAAACAAAAACTTTGTTCTTTTCAAAAAAGTGAAGATGAAGAATAAAGTTCTTAGAGAACTAGCTTTCAGTGAGAGTAAGTATGAGTAAGACAGATTTTAAAATAGGGATTGTGATTTAGAGATTAACTTAAAGCTTGGGAGAGCCAGTAGTGTCATGGTTATGTGTTGGGCTGAGACAGTCAGTCAGCAGTTTGAAATCACTAGCAGTTCCCTGGGACAAAGCCTGGGCTTTCTTGTCCCGCTAATTAACAACGTGTCAGGCACCCTCGGGGATTTGGCACTGTCTTGATGGCAGTGTGTTTGGTTTAGAAGCCACTGAACTACCTGCAAACTCCATGTAGTTCATAAAACTTCACTACAGCAAACATACAAAACTAACCCGCACCATCCACCTTGGAAAGATGGGAGTTGCTCTCATTATTTAAATAAAAAAAATGTTCTCTGGTTCTTACAGTTATGGTTCTATTTTTGGTCATGCCTAGCCAAAGAATTTATATGCACTGCTCCTAAGCATGCATCATTGCCTACCTTTTACTATTACATACTTTATGCTTAATTTTCCTGCTTGTCTGCAATCATCCAACAATTTTATGAAAGGCACTGGGCTAGTCCCACACGGGACTTGTGTTATACCTAGTTATTTTAGGGTAGGATTACAGTTCACAAAACTGCCATTCATTAAATGTGTAATTTATGAAGGAATTATAAAGAATAAAAAAATCATAATCTAGAACTGAATTAGGGTCTTATAAAAGTTAGCAAAGCACTTAATTTAAAGGTCGTGATATTCTAATGTCTTCATCAATGGTCCTGTTGGTGTCACCTCTCTTCCAGGTGCTCCAAATCTTTATGCATGTCTGCTCCTAAGTGTATCCTCAAGTCCTTCCACGAGCTGCTGTGGAAATTCTACATGTGTCCTTATCTGGTCTCTTCAGACAAACTTGATTGTTTTTACAGCACTTTGCTCACACTTCTGCCTAATGAGATCACAAGATGTCTCTCGACTGCTATTAAAAATTACTATAAATAACAGTAAGTCAGCATTTGTACTTGATTGCTTATTATTTGCTAAACCTAGTATAGTAACACATGTTTACATATATTAATATATGTCTACATAAATGTTTTACACTCTCTTAAAACAATACAGCAAAGTTGGTAATTTTCTTACAGTTTTAAAAATGAGAAAAGTGAATCTCAAGAGTTTAAAGGACTTTGATAGAATTAGCCTCAGATTTGACTTTCAATGAGCTATATTTGGAGTAAGGAATAAGGAGGGCAGGCTTACACCTAACTGTAGAGTTACCTTGTCATGCATGCCCTATTCTACTCCATTTTTTCAATGGACACTCTGTAAATGATCACTGAAATTCTCAGGTTACAGATAGCTTTCACATGACATTCATTTTTTCTAATAAGATATTTGAAAATGAATGTTTATGAATTGCAACAGAGTGCTGGTTACTTTCTATTACCACCTTTACTAATAGGTGGAATATAAAGTTAATCTCCAATTAAGAAATTAGATATTTAATTCTGTTTTCTTTAAATATACTAAAACTGCTACCGATAAGTCCCTTGATATTGTTGTTACATGCCATCAAATCAGTTCCATCTCAAAGCATCCCATGCACAACAGAACAAAACAAATCTTCACAGGTGTTATGCCTGAACTCATGTCTGATAATCTATCTCCTTGAAGGTCTTCCTTTCCTTGACCTCCCTTACAAAGCATGATGTCCTTTTCCTCGTACTTGCTTCTCCTGATAAAATGTCCTTAGTACATGAGGAAGTCCTGTCACCCTTGCTACAAAGGAGCATTCTGGCAGTACTCCTTCCAAGTGATATTGTGTGTTCTTCTGGCAAAGGTTACATTCAATATGTAACCATAATTTAATGCATCGTTTCTTCTTAGGTCTTCCTTGTTTAATGCCCAACATTCATAGATTACTAAGGTGATTGAAAATACCAAGGTTTGGGCCAGGCCCACATTAGTCTTCAACATTACATCCCTGATCTTCAACATTTTAAAGGGGTTTTGTGCAGCAGATTAAGCCAGCGCATCCTTTGATCTATTCACTGCTGCTTCCATGAGCATTAACTCTCGATCCAAGCTAGATGGAATCCTTGACAATGTTAATCTTTTCATCCTTTACCATATTAGCCCAGTTGTGAAGAGTTTTGTTTTATGTTCAGTTGTGTAATACATACTGAAGACTGCAATCCTTGATCTTCATCAGTAAGTGCTTCAAGCCCTTCCTGTTTTCAGCAAACAAGGTGGTGTCATTGGTTGATGATTGACAGCTGTTAATAAGCCTTCCCTAAATCCTTATGCAGAGTTCTTTTTCATATACCATAATCCTGTTTATTTACCAGATTATTTGTTCAGCATACAGACTGAACACTTATGGTGAGAGGACATAGCCTTGACTCAGAATTTTTCCTGACTTTCAACCATGCTGTATTCCCTTTCTTTGCTAGAATGACTACTTCTTTATCCATGTAGATTCTATATGAGATGTATTCTGAATTCCCATGGTATCCATACTTTGCTATAGATATTTAACAGTCAACTACCTTGGCAAAGCCAGTAAAATACAAGAAATCATTTTTCTAGTATTCTCCTTTCAGCCAAGATCCATCTGATGTCAGTAGTTACATGACTTGTTCCACAGCCTCTTCTGATTCTGATTTGCCTTTATGGAAGCTCCCTGAGGATGTACTGCTGCCCTTTTTGTTGAATGATCTTCAGCAAAATTTTACTTGCTTGTGATATTAATCGTATTATTCTATAACTTATGCATTCTGTTCGATCACCTTTCTTTGGAATCAGTAAAAACAAGGACTTTTTATAGGCAGGTGGTCAGGTAGCTACCTTCTAAATTTCTTCACACAGAGAGTGCTTACAGTGCTTATCAAAGTGCACACAATGTCTCCAGTGCTTTATCTGCTGTGGAAGATTTCTATTGGTATTCCATCATTTCCTGGACCCTTGAGTTTTGTTAATGTCTTCAGTGCTACTTGCACTTCTTCCTTCAGCTGCACTGGTTCTTAATCATAGGCTACCTCCTGAAAAAATTGATTGGTAGTGACTGTGTGTTTCTTTCATCTTTTGATGCTTCCTTCATGATTCAATATTTTGCCCATTGTCTTTCAATATTGCTTACCCAACGCATTTTTTTCTTAAGATATGATAAACATGTTCTTCAGTTTGGGTTTTAACTCCAGATTTTTGCATAACTAATTTTAATACCTTACTTTGTTTTCTTGAGCTGCCCTTTGAAATTTCTTTTAAAATTTTTTGGGGGGAGCTCATACAGATATTATAAAAATTCATTTAGATAGCGATAATTATATAATTGCTTCCACCATCATTTTAAAAGCAATTTCTCTCTTCTTGAACTCTTTGATATGAGCTCCCTTTATCCCCTCCCTTATACCCCAAGAATCAGTATTATATTATGTCTTATTTGACGTATCGTAACACCATCTGATGTATGTGTTCACCTACAATTCTGCTATATGTTCCCCTTGAGTGGGGCTATACTATCATCATTGCTATGGGTTTCCACTCCCCACTCCCACCCCTCCACCCCTTTTCCATACCCTCAGGGAATTATTACTCTCATTACAATTTTCTGAATGATTTATCTATTTTGGATTTCATGCACTGAATAATCTTAATTATACAAATGAACATACACAGGTCTAACAAGATTAATGAGGTAAAAGTAAGACCACAATAGTAAGGGGAGGAAATATTAAAGAACCAGAGGACAGTTATGCACTTCATCAGTGTTACACTGCACCCTGGATATATCATCCCTCTGTGTGGCTCTTCTGAGAGACAATCCACTTCTGAAAGAGCCCAGACACTATATTCTTTAATAGCCGGGCACCACAAGTTTTCTTCACCACTTTTTCTTATGCACCTATTTTATCTTTAATGACCATGTAGGGAAGGCAAGTATCATACATTGCCACAATAATAGAACACATTGTTCTTGTATTGAGTTAAGATTTAAGTAGAGGCCCCAAATTTATCTACCTCCTTATTGTATTTACATATATATATTATATTAGGCAAAGTTCTCTAGAGCAGTGGTTCTCATCCTGTGGATCATGACCCCCTTAGGGGTCAAATGGCTCTTTAACAGGGGTCCCCCAATTCCTAACAGTAGTAAAATTACAGTTATGAATTAGCAACAAAAATAATTTTATGGTTGCGGGGGTCACCACAACATGAGGAACTATATTAAAGAGCAGTGGACTGTGGAAGGTAGAGAACCACTGCTCTAGAAAAACAAAGCCAGGACCCTTAAGATTATAGTAACTATATAAGAGACTAGGTTTATACAGCAAGAAGGAATATAATAGCTAACTAGTTCACACAGCAGTACAGAGGGCTCAGTTCAACTCACTTTCCTGGAACAGTTAATATGCTGGAAGTCCTTTAACTCACACTTGGGCTGCTGGGTCAGACAGCAGAGTCCTCCCTAAAGCAAGGCAGACAGTCTGCCCACAGGCAGCAAACAGCAACAGTCAGTAGCTTTGATGCTCCATAAAGCAGATTTAGATGGGATATCAAACTTAACCAATGTAAGGTGTCAGGATCCACCAGCTTCAAGCTCAAGCGATATATGCACCAGCAGTGTGGCCAAGGAAGTCTCAAAGGAGCCTCAAGCTCTAGCTATAAAATATATCACAAGATCGACGAATTGGCTTGGCCTACAAGTGGTGTAGCCTATAGGTTGAGAACTAGCTCAAGCAGCAGCACACTGCTCTGATCACCAGAGGGCAAGGTCAGCCTTCAAGAGCCATTTCTCTCTTTGCCCTCAAATCAAACTGCAACCTGCTTGATCCCACAGCTCCTATTGGTAGGTTGGCACAATAACCTGTCTCTCTCTTTCTCTCACATGCACACCTTTATATATTTAGATATATACACACCTATTTTTATATCTATATATGATTTTTTACTTTTTTATTCTTCTTCTGCCCCACTATCATGTTTACACATATTTCACCTCTCAGTAATTTCTCTTGTATATATGCTTCAATTGATCAAATGCAACCAGGAACACTACTCCCTTCTCAGCATCATTTTAGATCTCTTGCTATTTCCATCTCTTTTGTTACTGGCTCATCATTCTTCTCCCTCCAACCTCTCATTCTCTCATACAACCCAGGAACCAATGGTCCTTTTCCTATATCTTTTTGTGATTGCTTATCCTGCCTACCTTATAAGCTATAAAATAAAATTTTTTAGTTCATAATTTATTTTTTTAGTTCATGATTTCTTACATGTGCTTTAGTTACTCTAACATCAAGAGCAAGATTCAGTCACTTCTAATATTCACTTCATTCTTTGCTTTTTCTTTTTTGTATTTTTATTGTCCTCTTGCTTTCTTCATGTATTATGTTCTTGATTTCATTCCAGAGCTGGCCAGGTCTTCTGTCATTAGTGTATATTGAGTCAAATAATTTTTTTCTTTTTAAACAGTTTCATAGGCATACACTTCATGGAGTAATACAGTCATCACCACATTCTTGAGATGTTCTAAAAATTCAGATAAGATCTACTCTGATCATGATTTGGATCTACTGAACTTGTTTTCATTTTCTTCAACTTGACTGCATATATGAACACTATAAGCTCCTGGCTTTTTGCGACTAATATTGAAGTTGCCCAGCATTTCTTCCCTCATAGAGGGTCAATTTGATTCCTGTGAATTCCATCTGGCAAAGTTCATGTGTATAATCACTAATTACTTTGTAGAAAAGTAGTATTTGCAATGAAGCAATCTTTGGTCTTACAAAATTCTATCATGAGATCTCCAAATTTTTTTCTATCACCAAGGTCACCTTCTACTTTTCAACTACCACTGCAGTTGTTTCTTCTGATCTGGAGTCTTGCCCTGCCAGCAAATTAAGACCCTCACAATTTCACTCCATCCACATCACAATGGTTGACACCACTTTTGGAGGGCCATTCCTCCCTTTTATTTGCAACTGTTGCATTGCAATCAGCAATAATTATCAATGTACTTTGCTTACAATTTTGATCAGCTTTAGATCGAAGAAGTTTAGAATTATTCAGTTTCTTCATTAGTGGTTGGTGCATAAATTTGACTAATATTTTTATTAACTGGATTTCTTTGTATGGGTATAGATATTACTCAGAGATAGCACTGTAATTCAAGATAATCTTGAAATGCTGCTTTTCATTATGAGTACAACACCATTCCTCTTGGATTTCTCATTCCCAGCAGAGTGAACCATGATTGCCCTCCATTGTATCAGTCTGTTAGCTCAGTAAGCTGAGCACATTCACCTCTATGCATTTTAATTTTGACTACTTCCAATTTTCTTACATTTACACTTTACATTTGATAGTTTGACTATAAATGATGTTTGCAGCTGTTTCTTCTCATTTTGAATCATGCTCCATCAGAAAATGAAAGTCCTGCAAACTTTATTCCACCCATGTTATTGTGGTCAACTCTACCTCTAAAAAGCATCTCTTCTTCATTTTGAGTACCTTCTGACTCGAGGGTTCATCTTTCCAGCACCACAGCTGATAATGTCGTGCTGCTCTTCATGACAATTTCAGTGACTAATTTTTCACAACTGGACAACCTATTCCTTCTTAAGAGTCTGTTCTTAGTCTGGATGCTTTGCTTAAACATGTTCATCTTGAGTGATTCTGCTCGTACTTGAGATACTGGTGGGATAGCTTCTAATATCACAGAAACACGCAAACCACCACAGTAGACATGCAAAATGACAATACTTTGATATTAGTATCATGTTAATGGGTGTTTTCTAATAAATGTCCCAAATTTATCCTCCTTAGCCCTATTTTTAGTGAAGTAATATATTTGGGGGGGGAGGGTAAGGGCATCTGGTGGGAGTGGGAGGTCCAGCCTTGCTCCTGGATAGCTGCTGCTGGATTTGAGCCGCCAAGCCAGTGGGCCGCAGTTCCACACCAACCACTACGTCACCAGGGCTCAGCCCCTTGAAATAATATTTTTTACTGAAACAATCCAAATGTACTGATATAAAACCTTCTACTGTTAAAAAAGGGGAAGAATACTTTGTTTACTGACATGTAGCAGTTATCTGCTTTCTTGGTTAATAAACTTGATTAGAGTCACTGTAGTACATGTAGTTCTGATGGCAAAATTCTCTTTGATTTTGAAGTCTAGTCACCACATCCCCATAAAAAAAAACTGTTAGAAAAATTAATTTTATGTTGTTTTACTTTTAAATCACAATCTGATTCCTGGGATGGCACTAAAACACACCTGCTCCCACACATCTTATACATATAACACTACATACTCACAGAACACATTTCATACCACATAGCACGAGGGGTCCCTGCGTGGCACAACTGTTAAGCATTTGGCTGATAAGTGAAAAGCTGGCCACCTGACACACCTGGCTAGAGCCACACAGAAAGAAGTCCTGGCAATCCGTTAACCTCAAGACGACAGCCAAGGAACCTGATGTTCTGTCACACAGGGCCAATGTGAGTCACCACTGACTGGATGGCAGCAAATCAATAAGATATTCAGGGCATTCAATTCTTTATAAAAATACCACTAAGACATGAGTTCAGTTCCCAAAATTGCTACTTATAAAAACTGCAACATCATGGCATGTATGATGCTAAGAGACCTAGATTTGAATTCTAGCTGATGGACCTCAGGCAAGAAATCACCTGCCTCTGAGGATTTTATATTTCTCTGATGCTGAACAGATTTCAGGAGGCTTTTCAAACTGAGAGAGAACATAAGAAGAAATGCTCAGTGGTTTACTTCAGAAAAACCTCAAAGAAAACCCTATGAATCACAATACTGCAATCCAAAATTGTAAACAAGGTAGCCATGATTCAGAGGCCAATTCAAAAGAAGCTAAAAACATGAACAAGAAACAAAACCTGTACTTTATTTTAGTGTTATATTTTGATTCATTTTATAAAATACAAATAAAAAATCAAGAATATGAACCTATTTATTAGCAATCTCACAAATATCAGACTTTATACAGTTTTTAACTATACAACCCTTTCATCTATTAGTTTGCTATGTGTATCATGCATAGTATATGCTTATGTACATATTTACATGGGTGTGTTATGTGGAAAAAATATGGCGGTACTTTTCTTGGATGCTAGTGTAATCTAGAAACATATAGCTTTTGAATGTTACCATTTTAAAATCAAGTAACATTACAAATCATGACAAAGCATTTATAAAATGAGGCAAACTTATCTATTCACTTTTATCTGTAAAATACAGATAATCGTGGGCTAAGTCCTGGTGGCGTAAATGGTTGAGTGCAGAACTGTGGCACTGCAGGCTTGGGGTTCAAATCCAGTGGCAGCTCTCAGGAATGGCACTGGGTAGCACCCACGACCACCAGAGGCAGTGATGCCCACAAAACAAACAAAAAATACAGATAATCATAGTTGCCTTACAAGATTGTGGTAGGCACAGTAAACAATTGTTGCAATGCACTAAGAGGAAAATGGGCACATAGAAGGCGGTCCTTTTGGGACAATGGAGCTCTGGTAAAGCAGTGAGCTGCTAACCAAAAGATGGGGTTGATCCCCCCAGTCTACATGGGAAAGAGATCTCTCAATCTGTTCCTGTAAGCACTTACAGCCTGTTATAGTTTATTCCATCCAGTAAGATTGCTTTGAGTTGGAAATTGACTCAAATTCGATGGCAATGGCTTCCTTTTTTAAAAGGGGTCTGGGAGGAGAGTTGCACAGGGGAATTTCCCATCACAATAGAGCGCCTACTTATTCTTCAAGGACTGTCTATCCTAGGAGACTTACATTGGGTAGCCTAACCCCTTCGAACCTCCTGCCTCGCTTTTGTCCCTTTAGGCATCTTTCTGTTCCTGAAATTCAAAGCAACATTTTGAAGGAATGCTCCTTGAGTTTCCTCAGGATGCCCAAACTGCCACTTTGATGTGGTATACATTGCAAAGGGCAGAAATCTTCAAGGACATCTTCAGGATATTGAAACACTGTCTTCAGAAATTCAGACCTTGATGGAGGACATGCTGAGAAACAATCCCTTCACATTCTGATTTCTATGATTTTGTAGTAATGCTTACTTTCATATAATGGCATACATTAAATGTTAAAAGAAGATTTAGGACCTCAAGGATCATATAACTTTCTCAAAGGATGGCATTACCCTTTCATTACCTTTAAATAAAGATTTTGTAAATACATGTTTTATTGCTCCCAGAATGCATGCTGCATCTTGATAGACATGTGCAACACACAGGCTCAATGAGTTCTCCTGGTAGAATAGTTGGGATGAGGCATGGGAAAAACAATCACGTGAACATTACCTAATCCCAAACACCATTCCTTCTTCTTAATGACATAAACACAAGAGCAAATCTATTTACAAGTCTCATTGCCCAGAAATAAAGGCTTTACATAATTACTCCAGAATGTCACCACCATATACAATAACCACCCAATACAGCAATCTTGCTGTCAATAAACTTCCTGATGTCTTTTTAAAAAGTCATTTTTATTGGGGCCTAGTACAACTCATCACAATCCACACATACATCCATGTGTCAAACACTTTTGTACATTTGTTTCCCTCATCGTTCTCACAACATTTGCTTTGTACTTGAGCCCCCTGTATCCGCTCCACAAACGCCAACTCTAATGTCAGTAAGGCTTTATAATAGAATGAAGAAGCCTCCTAAAAGACCCTGGCGGTGGAGAAGGTTGAGGGGTACCCATACATACCAAGTGTTGTGAGAGAGCACTATTATGTCACAGACAATATTCAGTTAGTAGAATCTTCTCATGCATGCTGCTAATGAAGTTTTCCATTGTAACTTATTTATTCTTGAGTTGTAAGGTATAAATAAAGCAAAACTCAAACCACTCGAAAATACAAATAAAAAATAGGTTCAAAGCTAAGGGCTGCAATTTGATACTATGTCTTTGGGCATATGTTTTTCATTCCAATTTTAATTTTTACTTGAAAAGGACCATATTGGAGAGCTTAGACACCTGTTAGATATGAACTGTTCTAGGCTCCTCACCCTTAGGGCTGAACTTTCCTTTGCAACCTGTATGCCATCATGCGCAGTTCTTCTTAGGGCGGACATATAATTCAAACTTGGTTTTCTTGCCTGTAAAGGAGGGGCTGGTCTAAACCAACTTCATCATACTTCCATCGACTCAGTGACAAAGTACATATAATTACCTATGCAAACGTGTCTTTAGAATACTTTACATTTGACATAAAATGATTCAGATGCTGAACAAATGATGATAAAAATACAAGACTTAAGAATTACAACCTATAAATCGCTTATGGAGTCAAAAGATCATGAAATTTTCCCACAAACTTTTTGAAGTCACTTGGTATATCTTGGAGGGATTTTCAGCAAAATTCAAAAATTTTTATCACATTTTCATTTCCAGATATGCATTGATGAGTATCTGTGAAATGTCTTCTCTATGTAATAATTAATGTGCAAAATTTATGTCATACCCTTAACTGTATTCACACTTGAAACATTTACCCAACTCCATACACTGAAGGGTAAAAATGTTCTTCAGTAGCGTTAGCATGAACTATGCAAGCCTTTGAATTCAAAGAGCAGACCCTAAATGAAGAAGACCCACCACACAGATTAAGTACTGGGAAAGTACCCCCTCTTACTTCTGGCTCAGTTTGAATATGCAGTTGAGATAGTACTTTTTTTTAGCATTTTTCAGTCTATCTTATCATATACGTGAGCACTGGATTACATACCTCATTACAGGACAAAAGAAGTTACAGTGGCCATGAGATAAAAAAGATTAAAGAAAAAGATTAAAAAACAAACAGATTTTTGAAAACTTCTAGGCCAGTGGTTCTCAACCTGTCTAATGTCGTGACCCTTTAATACATTTCCTCATGTTGTGGTGACAACCCCACCAGAAAATCTTTTTCGTTGCTATTCATAACAGTAATTTTGCTACTGCTATGAACCATAATGTAAATATCTGATATGTGGGATGCATTTACATTGTGACAAAGTGAATATAATGAAACATAATGATTAATCACAAAAGCAATATGTAAAGATATATTGTGAAATATTTGTTCCTAATTACAAAGAAATGAGATTTTTGTCTTGAAGCATGGTGTAGCAGGGGTGCTGGGGACGCGTACGTGCACGTATCTGCATGTGGGCAGACCCGCCTGGAGATGGACAGAAGAGTGGTGTCTTGGTTATTAAGGCACCGTCTTAGTTACTACCGTCTTCGGTACTAAGACCGTCGGAAATATGTGAAAGGGTCGCTCGACCCCAAAAGGTTGAGAACCGCTGTCTTAAGCAACTGCATTCATCTACTGTGCCCCTTACTATCAAACCTGGGAATATAGGCCAAGGAAAAACTACTGGTTTGCTTGGTCCCATGCAGGTATGACAACGTAGAAGACCAAATTCCATCTTTATGAGAAAAACTAAATTACTTTTCACGACACACAACATTTGTTTCAAGGAAGCCTTCAGAGAGTAGGCGGAACCCCGTTAGCTGAGGGTGCTATGAGGTGGGCTGCTGAGCACGAAAGCAGCTGGCTGAAGACACCCGCCACGCCATGGGAGAGGGAAGAGGCTTTCTCATCTCACCTAGACTTACCGCGCAGGAAACCCGCAAGGGCGTCAACTGTGTCGGACAGGGCTGGTCGGAGTTGCAACTGACTCGATGGCAGTGAGGTTGCTTTGTTTTGTTGGTAAGGGGAGTCAGATGGGTGTCTCATTGAGAACTAGTCTGCAGTCATTCATTGACGGCAAAGGCATGTTTAAACTTGCTTTGTTTGGAATAAACTTGTGCACATATGACCTGGAACCAAGTAGCAACCTACTTTCACTTCAAAATCAAATCACACTTATTGTCATTAAGTCGAGTCTGACGCTTAACGACAGTCTAGCGCATAGTAGAGCAGCCATTGTGGGTTTTTGAGGCTGGTAGCACACTGGGATGTGATCTACAAGGCTGGCAGTTCGAAACCACAGCAAGCTTCTCAGGAGCAAGCTGGCTTTTCTACTCTCATAAACAGCTATAGCCTCAAAAACTCAAAGGAGCTTGCTGTGAGTCGATGGTAGGAAGGCTCGAGTTTAAGAAATCTTCACGAGCAGAAAATCTCATCTTTCTCTTGAAAAATGGCTGGTGAGTTTGACCTACTGACCTTGTGGCTAGCAGCCCAACTCAAAACCCATCATTATGCTGCCAACACACCTCATCTTGACTTACTCTCTTATCACCGGCCCCCAAATTATTACTTATCTCTGTTTCTAGTATGCCTATTTTGTTCCCAAAATATTGAAATGCCTGCTGTGATAAAAATCAGATAATCTGGTTCATTAGTTATGGTAAGACTCACTTATGACAGAAGCATTTAGAGGGTGTATTGAGGTTCCTAATTCTATTTCAAGTTCATTATCATGGAATCCTCATGTCTGCCCACTAAACAACATTACTATAGTCCCTTTGAGGAAAGCATTGAAACTCCTGACAAACAGGATTAAGGCTCTAATAATTGCGTGGTCCAGGTCTGCGACAAAAGTCATTGGTAGACAAAGGCAACACCTTACTTTCCTTTGTTCCTGACAAAGGAATGGTGCTAGTATGAGGGAAGTCCTTACCTTAAAGCAAAACAAACAAAAACAGTAGGAATTCTAAGGAACCATTCTTAGTATTCTAAAAGTATGTAAGTCTAGAAACTTATTTTTAAGTTCAGCAATGCATAAAATAAATGTAGTATTAACTTATTCATATGGCAAAAATAGATGGAAGCAAAAATCTTAAATATATGTTGAGGGCTGAGCCCCGGTGGCGTAGTGGTTGTGCGCGGGACTGCGGCCCACTGAGACGGAGGGTCAATTCCAGCAGTGGGGCTGGGCCTCCTACTCCCACCACCGGAGAGCAGTGATGCCCAAAATATATATACATATATGTGTATATATATATATAAAGCAATTTATTTGTAAAGATCAATTTAATCATGCAGGGAAAAGATGAGCACAGGAATTCTAAAATTCTGACTCTGTCAAACAAAAACCAAACCACAGCAGTTGCCCTAGAGTTGACTCTGACACACGATGACCCATGTCTGTCAGTAAAATTATGCTACATGAGTTTTCAATAGCCGCCTCTTCGCAAGTAGGTTCCAGACTGTTCTTCTGAAAAAACCAACCTTGCAGTTAGCAAAGCACGTAATCACGAGCACCACTGACGGACCCTATGCTGTGTTGGAGATATTCTCAAACATGACTAAGAACTGACCGATGTTATTAAAACTATCGTGACTCCATAATCCGGACAGGGATTCACTTACTTCAGCATAAAACTCATGCTCAGAATAATTGTGAAGATGGCGGAGGAGCCCCACAGCCTTTCCTGCTGCTGTACCGGGGCTGTTGTGAGCTGCTTCCACCTTGACGGCACTTAGCAACCATAATATGATACAAGTTGATAAGATCTATGAAGAATGCCTCTGCACTAATTTATAATATCATACCCAGAAAAAAATAGTTTACTGACCTCGAAGACAGTCCAAATGGCACTGCTATTTGTGACTGACAACCCCCAAATAGCAACATCTATTCTGCAGAGGAAATTAAGCAAGACGTGCTAGCCTATTACTATGCAAATAAAATTCATTAGTGAGCTAACAATTTCATTTTACAGATGCCACTGGACTTGGAGGCCTATTATTTCAACATTATAATATGCTCCGGACTGAATCTAAGTTCAGTAACACAAGGACATTACAATTTATTTTTAAAACTTCTATCAGTATTTTTTCTTTCTTTTCTTACACAACAATCACTAGTTATAATGTCTTAAATCCAACTGAGCACTTAATATTCTCAAGTGACGTACTTGAAGAACTTCTTTGTAGGAGAAGGCACTTTATCTTTCTAAAACTTCCATATTCAAAATAAATCCTACTAAGTTAATGTACTCTAAATCAAACTTAATAACTAGATTAATTAAAACTATACTCTATAAGGAAAAATCATAAAATTGTTATGCCTCTGAAATTGGCTTCTCATTGTCTCCTGCTACTTTTTAGGGGGCTTTAATAAGCATCCTCGGGGCCCCTGATGGTTGGGTGTGTTAGTTCGTTGCTGGCCTGAATTCATAATTCAAACCCATCAGTCAATCCATGAGAGAAAAATGTGGTAGTTTGCTTTCACAAATATTCTAGGAAATTCTACGAGTCAGTTCTGCTCTACCCTATAAGGTTCCTATGATCTGGAATCAACCTAATGGGTTTTTTTTGGCTCATAAACACAAATGAAAAGTAGCAGCTACCCACATCTGTACGGCACTTTCTATTCAACTTTTTTCATGAAGAAAAAGTAAAACAAGAAAAATTTACTGCTTTTCTCCAAGCCTATAGTTGAAATAAAGGATCCCTGGCCACACAGTGGTTAAGCATTCAGATGCTGATAAAATCTATCAATGGTCACATAGAGTTATGACCTAGTCTTTTGGAAAATGAGCACTCTTTCTTGTATAGGCCACTCCACATTTGAAACATTAGCAAAGCATCTCATTTAGATTTTTAATAAATATGATAGATGATTTTGCAATTTTAGAAATCAATGACATTTTTACTACTTATAAATTGAAGGTGTAAGACCAACCATTTTTAAAATGATTGCATAAAAAAGGAAACACAAAACTATTAGAAAAATTCTTAAAAGTGAGAACATTAATCATCACTAATATTTAATGCTAATAACATTAATATTTCTGAAGATTTTCAGAAATCATCTTCTTTAAGCACTTTGGAAAGTCTCAGTTGTGGATCTACTTAAATAAAATGATTATCACTTACCAATAACCAAATCTTCATATTTAGGAGAAAAAAAAACGGTATCTCTTTACTTAATAATTTATTATCTTAAAGGTAAGGAAAGCTTGAGTATTGTTGACAATACAATATTCTCTACATAAGCAGATTTTAGTAAAACAAGCCTTGCTTTTCCACTGTGCTCAGGTGAAATTATCTAATAGTATCACAAACACACAATACAGTGTTATAATTATTTTAACTTTGATACATTTTCCCTGTATGATGTCAGAAAATCCTTCCATGATGGTAATAATCTCCTTTTGTCTTCGTTTTTACCCAACATTGATGGCAACACTAAATCATCTGGCATTTAACCAGAACTGAAATGGAACACACTTTATTTTTTGGCAACACTGCCCCTGGTGGTGGGAGTAGCAGGCCCAGCCTTGCTCCTGGAGAGCTGCTGCTGGATTTGAACCTCCAACCCAGTGGGCCGCAGTCCCGTGCACAACCACTATGTAACCGGGGCTCAGCCTCAACTCTTTATTCCATGTACCACACACATAGTACATCTATAATAAATGACTGTCCTTTTAAGAGAGTTGGATAAATAATCTCAAAATATTTTCTTCCTCATTTATTACTCCACAATTATTAGTTTCATGCTACAAGTTTTTAAAAATTTAAAATGCCTATAAAGTCATAAGAAAAAATTAAGAAAAATAATCACACACATGAAGAAATGAAATGAATGCTAATGTTAGCATCAATCCAATACTGAGGAAGAGTACCACATGAATACTAAGAAACTCTTCATGCGCTAAACTTAGCAGTAGAATTTTTGTAAAAAGCTTTGAAACGGGCTGAGCCCCGGTGGCGTAGTGGTTGTGTGCGGGACTGCGGCCCACTGGGACGGAGGTTCAATTCCAGCAGTGGGGCTGGGCCTCCTACTCCCACCACCAGAGAGCAGTGATGCCCCCGCCCCCCCCCCAAAAAAAAAAGCTATGAAACAAACATTTTATTTCTTTATTATTTGAAAACTGAAAAAGTTAACTTATTAAACATTTCTAAGGCTGTTACCAATTTTTCTTTCCATCACTGTAATAAAGTTTGTATAATAAGAAAAATCTCAATAGAGTTAAGGCATCAATTATTTTCCCATTTTACAAGTTACACAGGAGGAGGGGAATTATTAACAGGGATGATAAAGCTGTACTTGCATTTGTTAATGCAAAGAGAAGCTTACAAATGAGACGTCTCATTAGTTTGAGCAGATGGATCAAAATTAAAGGCTGAATCGCCAACTTTTAATTTACTAATAGCCAAGAAGAGTTGAAGTCTTGCAGGGTATGACTGTTGAAAAGTCAACAGGAAGAGACTTTCTCCATCTGTCATCACACATGCCTGAGTGGAACACAACTGTCTCCTACTGTTTTTAATACTTTCAAGGCAGATATGCACATAAAATCTATTAAGTATGTGAGCACACAAGTTTAGATGATTGGTACACTGAAACCTGTAGAATAGTGTGACCAAAGAACACCAGCATGGCTTTTCAATATGAAATCTCCTCTTTTCTCCTTTGATCAAAATGGGAAGAATGAATCAAATTCACTGTACGTCTAAGAGGAAATCGCATTAAATTTTAGCATGAAAAGTTTTATCTGGGCGGTTATATTTGTGCATGTGTTTAGACTTTAGGGTCCATGTCTCATTTATCTTACTAAAGGTCTGCAAAATAGCTACTCTGATAAACCTAGTCAGGGCAACCAAAGCAAGGGAGAAGTTCCAAAATCCTAAACAACGCAAAGGCAAGAAAACCTAGAGAACTATTCACTGAAATTTTTGTTTTAAATTGTGAATTATATGGCGGTTACATGCCAGATCATACACTTCATATCCAACAATCTAAGCTTTCTATCAAAGCCCCCATTAAAGCAGTGCTCCTATGGTTTCTCTCCTCTTTCTTGCGGATTACTATCTCCCCTTTCACCCAATATAATGCCCGTTTAACTGGGCGATGCTCAGGAGAGGGACATCACGCTTGGTGAAGTAGCAGGGCAAAAGAAGAAGACCTCTGACAAGAAATGACACAGTGGCTGCCTTGATGGGGTCAAACATAAGAACAATTATGAGGGTGGTACAGGACCAGACAGTGCTTTTGTTTTCTCTGCTGTAGAGAGGATCACTATGTGTTAAAACCTACTGGTCAGGGAGACAGGACATGAGGTGGTAACATACACAACTCCATTAATTTAAGTGGGCTAGAAAAAAAAAACGGGTATACACACACACACACACACAGCTAGAATATATTTAAACTCCAAAATTTCAAACTCACTGCCATTTGGATTCATAGCTGCCCTACAGAATAGGGTAGAACTACTTTCACGCTTTTCCAGGACTCTAGTTCTTTATGGGTTTCTATACCCTCATCTTTCTTGGCTGTGGTTTCAAACTGTTGACCTTAAGATTAGCAGGCCAAAACGTAATCCACTACACCACTAGGCCTCCTACAAAATATCCAGAAGGGAACAAAATGAGGCAAGGTTTGTTAAGAACACAGACAAAGAAATAACTGCTGACAGTGCTGTGAAAACAAAGAAAAGCATATCCTTGGAATAAGCATTCACTACAAAGCCCAATAAAATGTAAAGTGTAACTATATTCACACTCCAAAACCAACTCTCCATTTTTCTCTTCCTGTTTGTGTGTGCATGTGTGTGGGGTATGCAACCACGCACACACACGCGCGCACACACACACACGCACATTTGCTGCACTAACATATAAGCAACACAAGAATCTAAGGACAAAATTATCTCTTAGAAAGAAATAGAGTTAGAAAGAAATGTAGTTATTTTAATCATCAGAGTTGGAAAGATTATAATTAATGGGTTAATTACACTGCCAGTTTTTTAGATTAAGTGAAAAGGTTGTTGGGTTATATATTTTTTCATTTTCTGATAGATGTATGGAAATTAATTCATTTGGTAAAATTTATCATTTGAGAACTTCTATAAAGACAGCCAGTGACTAGGATAACATTATCATCAACCTCAAGTATGAGGGAGAGAAAAATAACTTGGAAACAATATTCTCCTAGAATTTCATTGTGGACCTTCTGATATAGCAAAGAATATAATAATACAGCTTAGTGAAGCCATTTCCTCAAGGAGCTGGTAAAAGAAAAATAATTCAGTGAGGGACTTTAAGTGCCCTAAAAAGGGACTTCCACATGTGCCTCAGTAATCAAAGACTACTGTGAAGTGGCAATTTTTGTGATAGATTAAATCAATGATTGCCAAATTTGTTTTAAAAAAAGATGCCTATTCTAGATCCCCAAATCAAAATACATGAACAGAACTGCATTCTAAGTATCCACACTGCAGTTTTCAGTTCTGGACACATTACACAGGCAGTCAGCAGAAACTGCCACTTATGAAGTGAAATGACTTTATAGGCTAAGCAGCACTTGACAGCCAGCAGACAAAGGAATCCCTTTCCGAAACAATGACAGAGAGGGCAGCCTTAAGGTTTGGATTACATCCCCAAAATTGTATTCCCAATGTAGATAATTTAAGAAATGACAAACATAGCAAGCTTTGTTCTCAAATTATGTTCTAAAAGAGCTCCTAATTTGAGCTAACTAATACAATGTACATGACCAAGGCACTGATTTAGCAGCTCAGTATTTAAAATCTGAAAGTACTGGCACAGCCATTTTATTTTTTTTATTTTTAAGGGCTAATTATATTTATTATGTGTACATTCACTTGGTTACTGAAATGTGGTTATGACAAGATACGTGACCAAGACCTCTTCACATTCAGATATAACTTTATGAGAATCAGAATGAACAATTATAAATACATTGATAGTTAAATGACTAGAGGCCAAGTCTTTAGGCTTCAGGCTTTTAACTTTTCTTTTTTTAATCATTTTATTGGAGGCATGTACATTGCTTTTCACAATACATAAATACATATACTGTGCCAAGCATCCTTTCATGCCCGCTGCCATTATCACTCTCCAAATATCTGCTTTTCTACTCAGTCCCTTGATCATCAGATTCTCATTCTTTCCCCTCCATCCTTGCTCCCCTACCCCACCAACCTTCAGTATAAATTGGTCGTCAAATGATGAGAAATTATCATTTTTACAAATTATCATTGTTTTGTCATATCTTACACTGCCCAACATCTCCCCTTGCCCACTCTTCCAATGTCTATCCTCCAATGTGTAGATCCGTGTAGTTGGCTCCCTCTCTCTACCCCACCTTCTGTCCACCCATTCGGTAACTCCACTCTCCTCACTGGCCTGGAGGGGTTCATCTGTCCTGGGTTCTCCGTATTTCCAATTCCCATCTCTACCAGTGTACCTTCTCCAATCCACCTGGATTTGTAAAGTAGAATTGGGACCATGATAGTTCGGGGGAGGAAGCCTTCAAGAACTAGAGGAAAGTTATATGTTTTATCGCCAACTCACTGCACCTTGACTGGCCGTCTCCTCCCCATGACTCCCCTGTAAGGGGGTGTCCAACTACCCACAATTGGACCATGAATCCCCACCCTGCTCTCCCCCTCATTTGTAGTGATGCGATTCTTGTGATGCTTGATATCTGCTCCCTTCGACCCCTCGTGATCCCACAGGTCGGTGTGCTTCTTCCATGTGGGCTTTGCTGCTTCTGTGCTAGGTGGCCATTTGTTCTCCTTCAAGGCCTTTAAGACTCCAGACACTTTATCATTTGGTGACTGGGTGCCATTGGCTTCCTTGACTTAGAGAGCACATTGGTTTTCCATTCGACAATTCACACATTTTTGTGTGTGTGACACAGGTTGCAATTACCACAAGGTAATAAGTCTCTCCTCAAGTCTTCCCTGGATGTACAATTTCCATTTGTCCTCCTGCCCTCCCCTTCCAGCCTTCTGGGCTTGATCCCCTGGGCAAATGCTGCCAATTTGGTCCTCAATGGTTGATTGTTCTAATGAGTCTGCCCTCCTTGGTGTTATTATTCACTTTACAGGCCAATCTGAAAGTCAGGGGAGGGAGTGAATTCAACTCCAAGCTGCAAGGGTATCTAACAGTCACAGTTTCAGGGATCCACAATCTCCACCAAACCAGCACAGAAGGCCATTTGGATGACTTTGGGCTTGCCGTTTTTTTTTCTCACACTACGTAGGGCGTGTGCAATGATCCCTTTCACCAGGGGCAGACCTAGAGAGGTACCTTCCAGCCAGTGTGTTTACAGGGCTCATTAGACCTATGGACTGATTGATTTCTTTCATCTTTTACTTCACAATTTACTCCAGACAGGTGGAGCAGACCATAGATGGTTGCTCATAAGATTTTAAGACCTTACCCAGTCAAATATTTTAACAATATTTAACAATATTTTAACCAAGGTTGAATACTGTAGCCTATATTGTGTCATTTGCCCTGGATGACCCTTAGACTATGATACTATACTCCCAGGCCCAGGGCCTCATTCCTTCAAGGTGTTTGGTTATGGCTAATCTGATGGTTTAGGACCAGCCATGCTAGATACGAATGTCAACTACTGACATTTTGATACAGTTCAAACTTCTGTGCCATATTATCTTTGAAGACATGTTTATCCCAATCAAATCATATTTACCAGAGAATTCCCATGCATGTGGCACTAAAGTAGAACTAATGAATGATACTTCCCTATAAGACTAATCATAATCAGTAGGACCTGTCCTCCTAGAAAACAAAATCTAAAAGGGAACATTACCCAAAACAAACTGACTAAAAAGTTTTAATATGACACCATTAAACAAAGCATTTATTTGTATTTTGATGTTTTAATTCTTATTTATAATTCTGCCATATTTTTGAATGGGAATACCTTACTAGATAAATAATAAGGACAACTGAAAAAAAGAAGTGAAAATGGGAACTAAATGCATTTTTATAAAAATAGAACATCTTAAGAGAAGATACCACTTCTTGATATGATTAAACAATTGAATAGTATGATATATGGATTATGCCACAATAAAATTGCTTTAAGAAGAAATGGGATCACTTGGCAGAACAATCAGTAGTGGTTTTTCACCCCCAACTTTTGCATTTTGGCATGACTAAATGTAAAATTTGTAAATGTCATTAAAAATGTAGTTTAAAATAAAACCATTTAAAAAATAGACTAAGTATAAAAAAGAGCTCAGGGGCCCAAATCCACAAAGATACACTAGGAAAGATCTTACAGAGACTAGAACAGGGGTGTCTCATTGAAAGTAAGAGCACAGCTAAAGTATCTAAAGTGGGACATGTAATACATGAATTTTCATAATTATGATTTAGAGTAATATTTTTTTTAAAATCCATTGCCATGACAACACTGTTTTGTAGGCCTTCAGATTGCAATAATTTTAGAAAGAAAAACATATCAGATCATAATTTTACATCACATTGTTCTGGGATATGCCAGAAATTTATAAAAAATCCCTATCAAATTTCTGTGACAACAAAATATAACTTATTTGGAATGCATTGCACAGTCATGTGGCAAGGCTTTAATTCCATTTTAGGAAATCCATCCCCATTAAATCTTTCAACAAGTGGCTCAGGTGGTGCGGCGGTGAAGTACTGGCCTTCTAGCCCAAGGATCAAGAGTGAAAACGCACTTGCAGGAGGAGAAGGTGGCAGTCTGCTGCCATGATGGTCTCATCCTTGGGAACCCTACGGGCGAGCTCGGTTACCTAGTCCCTATGAGTTGAGACAGACAATGGCAATGGGTGTCAGTAGTTTCCTGTTTTGTTATTTTTGGTAAACTAACAAAAGCAGGAAAAAACAACAACCATATTATTTACTAAGAAAAAGAATGGGGGGCTGAGCCCCGGTGGCGTAAGTGGTTGAGTGCAGAACTGCGGCCGCGGGCTTGGCGGTTCAAACCCAGCGGCGGCTCTCAGGAGCGGCACTGGGTAGCGCTGATGACCACCAGAGGCAGTGATGCCCACAAACAAGAAAAAGAATGGGTATAAGACTATGAATACAGTACAAATGTAATTAGATAATGAATCATAACTAACAATCAAAATTAAATTTGAATGAATAAAATTAAAAGCTAGTATGCATGACTAAAGGACTAGAGGAAATTTAATAAATAATTATAGTAGTAATATTAAAATGCTAATAGCTTTATGAACAATATGCTAATTGTGCTATTTTATTTTTTTAATTAAAAATACAAGAAAGACATGAAGATGTTTAATACTTAAGACCACGCTATAAACAAGTCAATCAACCCATGCCATCAGTCAATTCTGACTCAGTGACCCTCTATTGGGTTTATGAGGCTATAAATCTTTACGGGATCAGAGTCTAATCTTTTTTGTCACGGAGCAGCTGGTGAGTTTAAAAGATTGGTTAGCGGTACAATAACTACAAGAGCAAAAATAAACATCATTGGTAGTCATTCTTAAAGAAAAGCTGTAAGACCTGTTCTTAACCCTTCTAACTTAAAACACAGTCTAGGTGGACGCGCAAGCTTACAGCTGGCACCAAATGAGCTAGGGTAAGAATCAGATGAACAGAACTTGACAAATGAAGAGAAAGAGAAAGATGCTTGACTGTATGAGATGGTGCATATTGCAGCAGTTTAGATGGATGGTCCACTCTAGACGGAATTTCACTTATGCATAAGGATGGTCAAAGTTCCAAACAGAAATGAAGACTCATTACATCAAGAAACATCCTTTTCTCCCAGGACTGGGTTGCGACAGTCTATTTAGGAATTGCCTGTTGGCAGTCTCACTACCTAAAATGAGAAAAGACAAAGGTAGGTAACGAATGGTTTACAAGTCGTTTTTATGAGTCTGGGCAAAAAAAAAAAAATTGTCAGAATGAAGGTACTGTGTTTCCCCTAAAATAAGGCAGCGTCTTATATTTATTTCCCCTTAAGAAGCCACCATAAGGCTTATTTTCAGGGGATGTGTTTTTTTTTAAAGTACCATGCAACAATCTACATTTTTTCAAATATAGTTAAATCATCAACATAACACTACAAACCCCAAATTTCATCCTGAATTTCTTGTGACTCTATTTCCTTTAGAACCATTGGCCCCAGTCTCACGTGGAGCAATAGAGTACTCATTAAATGAGTAGCTCTTATCTATGTACCCTGCTCAGAGAGCATTGGTAACAACACTGTCGGTGATTTCATCCCACGAATTCTTCACCCAAATCACCATCTCTTGAAGGCTAGACACTTCACAAAGTTTCCACGGTGATATCTTGTCATTCCACTTTCAATGTAGCCATTAATTTCCATGCGCAAATGGTCTTTGAATAGCTTGTTTATTGCAATATCAAGAGTCAGCAGATAGGTCAGCATGGGGCAGAAGAGATGGGCTGCCCATCTTAGTCACCACTCTGCAAGGAAATGCGTGGACTGGGCAGATACACTACAGAGCCACGCCCATCACTAGGTCTTATTTTCAGGGTAGAGTTTATATTGCCCAAAGGCTTTGAAATTGTGGTACGGCTTATTTTATGGGTCTTATTCTGGGGAAAACACAGGTCTTATTCTGGGGGAAACACAGTAGCTACAGTATGAAAGGAACATAGCTAATCCTACAGTATGAAAGGAACAATGACTAGAAGAGTCAGAGGGTGGCCTACTGAGACAGTGAATTACTTAATGTGGACTCCTAATTGGAGTCTTTATCTACTATCAACAATCTTTTCCTATATGGTTCAGGAAAGAAGGTGGGTGAGGATAGTAACTGTGAACAGGAATCCCTGAAATGCCCCTTTGCTGTGTATAAAATGACCTCACTTAGAAGCAGGAGGAGGGATCACATTTATGGCCACAGCCACGAGGTAAGTGTCCTCTGGATCCAAGATCCCTGTGCAAGGAACCTCCTGCATGCAGAAGACCGCTATAATATCAGAGGAGCTGCAGCAGAACCGTAGTGTAGAACAGAGTGGTGGAGTTCCCCACCCACAGAGCAAGTAAAACTGAAAACATGTGTGGAAGCCAGTTTGGAGAGTGAGGTGAGTCTGGGCACCTGCAGCATGTACTCGTGTATAAGCTGAGTATTGCAGCACACTTTTAATGCAGTTTTTTGGGAAAAATTAGGTGCTTCGGCTGATATTCGGGCCGGCCTATACTCAAGTATATATGTTATTTCAGGGTGTTGGCTTCACAGGTCCACTGAGCTTGAGCTTCAGCAAATACCAGCTGAGTGGTATGCCTCTGGGGGCATTTATGAGCAGGCTTGACAGAACTTTGTAACACATCCTGATAAACAACTATCTTTTCTCCCTGGCATTAAGACCTCAGCTTCCTTACTAAATTCTCCATCATGAATTTTGTGAGTTCTGTGCAGCCATTGAACCCAGAGAGGTAAAATAGAGAATGAAAATGAGGGCACCACGAAGGGGCCTACTTACTCTTCTGTGGAAAGAGACCCGAGTGGAGATCCGGCTCAGACCTGGAATTTAAGGGTGTGCCAGTGTGCTCTCAGGCTGCACTAGGGGACTCTAAGGGAGAGAGACAGCTTCTAACAAGGATAGCAAGCGGAGGAGCCACGGAACAAAGGCAGGTTCATGACTGCTGCCTTCTGTGTGAGAAACCTTCTCCTTATGCCTGAGAACAGTCCGCTTCTGGTCATGGGGTGCGCTCCCTCCCACTGACTGGTAAGATATTCCAGCCCTGTAAGAGTGATGAGCCCATAACTTCGACTGCTAACCACATGGGCAGCAGTAAGAAACCGCCAGCCACCCCACAAGAGAAAAGATGAGGTTTTCTACTCCCATAAAGATTTATAGTTTCCAAAACTCACAGAGACGGTTATACTCTATCCTGAGTTGGAATTGACTTGATGGCAGTGAGTATGGGTCGACTATTTTTGGAAGACTGATGACAACTGTGCTAGAAAGAGAGATGACAAACTTCTTTACACTATAGTATCTACTTAGATTTCTACCTGGTGATACAGCGGTGGTTGGCACCCACCTGTGGCTTACGCATGGGCTACCTGCAAAACCAGCAATTCCAGCCCCTCAGCTGCTCTGTGGGAGGTAGATGAGGCGTTCTGTTCCATCAGTCTACAAGGCCTTGTAACACCCTGTCCCATCGTGTTGAAATGAGATGGAAGTAATTTGATGACATTGGGTACAGTAAAGACATAACTGTTAATTCCTTCAGCATTTAGTGATAAAATCTGTTAATCCGTTGCCACCCAGTTGATCTCAACTGATAGTCTCTCTCCAGGGTGAACAGCAATGCTTCACAGGGTGTTCATTGTTTAGAACTGATTACCTAATCCTTCCCCCACGAATCAGCTGGTGCGTTAGAACTGCTGACCTTTCTGCTACCCAGTAAGCTCTTTAATCACTCTGCCACTGCAGATGGTTTTGGTTCATACACGCACAAGTCCATCCCAAACAAAACCTCTTCAAAACCACGCGTTTAGACATCTACTGAATCAATGGGTGGCTGTAGACTACTTTTCTCTATAGCTTATTGTCTTGGTCATTTTAACATGCCTTCAAAAAGAAAAAAAACACTTTTTATGCCAAAGGGAGAAAAAAAATTATCTTGACGCCAAAGCTAATAATAAAATTATAACAAAACTGAAGGAGACATGTTCCCAAATCAGTCAAATTTTGCAGAAAGTTTCCGGGCTTTATGCCTTACAAATAAAGGAGGTGGGGGTGTTAAGTGGTTAAGGAAAATTGGGAAGATCTCATAGATTAGTCAAGAGAGGGGAGATCAACAACCTTGATGAAGGAAGTAAGTAAAGTGATTTACCTTGTTGAGAAGTAATCCTATGTCCCATGGTAGTACAGAAAGTACTTATCAAGCTTTTAAATGCTAATTGGAGAAGGATAATTAGTCATTTAATTCTATATATAATATAATAATATTCTCACAAGGGCTTCATATATATATATTTTTAAGCAAAACTGTTCAAATATAGAAGGTATGGCAAGGAGTGATACAAGTTTTTCTGACTATAGCAAATTATAAAATATATTAACTTCTATTTTAAAGTATTTTTGGATTTCCATTATTTAAAGAGCTTTAAAAGTAGTCACATAAAATGAAACCTATTGATGAAAAAAGTTCTTTTATGATGGAAGAAATACTATCACAATTTTAATATCTTATTTACTGAAATTTCAAAATTAAATGGAGTTATTGAAATGTTTACATAATTATTTTATAATAGCATACAAAATAATTCTGTAAATACATAGGAAATAAACTTCACAGCTATATTCCAAAGTTAAATACCTCAGTTATTATGTAGTAAGGATGAAAATGAGTTCAATTCTTCAAATCTGGAGATAGAGCTAGTC